>JAEANM010003470.1:0-22351 GCA_017656035.1 Myanophis thanlyinensis
AAGGAGATTTCTTCTAACAATCAGTTCTCCGAACTGCTTAGAAAATTTACTACCGGTTCTAGCAAACCTGCTAGAACCTACTGAATTTCACCTCTGCTTTGAGATGTATAGTATCAGAGTGGGTAGAAATATTTAGCTAAATAAATAAATAAATTATTTAACCCTTATAAGCATTGCATGAAGAACAGAGCAAACAATAACTTGGATGAAAATTTAACAATACTTCCATTGAATATGAAGGTACCTAGTAAAAGATGTAGAATGACATTTGAAGAAACAGTTTGGAAGACATTCACTGTAACTCAGTGCATACTGAAAATTATTAGGAAAGTTGGTTGGCATAAAATGTGGCAGCTAACGTGCTTTCCAACATGCACTTTTAAAATGACTTTGTTTTACCTTGGTTGTATCAAAGCCTTAAATGATTTTGCTAGGTTCAACATACTTAAAATAATGTTTTGATATTACTTGAATTCAAATATTTCTTCATGAGACCCACCTTCTCTTGTATATTCTATCGTGGGCTCTTTAGAACTGAGCTTGATTCCTGGTGTCTTCATGAAAACACGTACAAGGTTTCTTTCTTTGTTTGTTTTTTTAACATCATTTGGTGTTTAGTATGTCTTCTCTTCATGTACCAAATCTGCACTGTTTTTTTTCAAAATCACCCTATAGAAGGTTCTGTTATCAAGAGAACAAAAGTGCTAACACTGTGGGGAACCAATCTGGATGTAGTGATTAATGTAGACTAGGAACAGCCTGGAGAGAGCAAGAGTGTAGTTTATTGAAGACATGGAAGCCATCTCAGTGATTTTGGGGCAGTTATTCTCTATCAACCCAACCCAGTCACAGATTTATTGTAGAAAAAAGTAGGATGAAGCATAATCCACAGCACATGAGCTCCAATAGAGAAGGGAAGCTCTCCGTCAAATAAATAGATTAATTAATACATGCCTTACTTAACAAGAGATTTGCAAAAGACCATAGCCCCACTGCTTTCTTCCTGTCTTTTCTTAAGGTTATTTTTATTCTGTTTTTATTTACTTCTTAGCCCTATTTTCCCTCCAAATATTATTATTTTGTTCTTTATTATATGTAGAAATATAATACATACGGTATTTTTGAAAATGATTGCTTCGCTCCACTCCTACCATCCACACAAAAAAAAACCAAAACTTTAGGACGTTGATGTTCTGATCACTATTTGGAGAAACAAATGCTGGCCTTCAAAGGCATATGCTTAAGGTAGAGACTTTTTTTTAAGGAGGAGTTAGAGGGCAAGAGTTCATAAGCGTCAATTCAAGCTTTGTTAAATATTAGTTATGGCAGAGGTGGAGATCAATTAGCATGAACTTAATTTTCCAGGGTAGAGCAAGGGCGAAGGGGAAGGGCTTTTGCTGACAGTTGTCTTCCACAATAAACTGTTCCTTTATAACAGCTGGGTGTAACTGAACAAATTCTTTTCATCAATCTACAGTCTCTGATTACATCTCAGTCCTTAGGCTCCGAATAATTCAAAGACAAAAGGCAATCAGTATATCCAAAAGAGTAAGTCTGTGTTTTTATCTTTTTCACTGAATTATATAGACTGTGTACTTAACTACGGTGTTTCAAAAGAGAGCAACAGATAGGATAACTAAATAAATGGCTGTCCTAAGAGGACCCTGATGTTGTCTGCCCAGATTAACTTTCAGAAGCTAAGAATCACACTTGTCAAGTTTGGGCAGATGATGCTCATTTTGTTAATAAAATAAGCTATTAGCAATGACAACGTTAATTCTTACTATAGCTGGAAATTATGAATTATAAGATTGTAAACAACTTTCCATCTTTGCTATTACCGGTGCCTTTCACTATTTATTTATGTTATTTTGTGCATTGCTTCTCATTTTTCCTCTCTGTAAACTACTGTCCACTAAACTATAGCACTCTCTTTACCTGCTAACATTATAAATTTGGATGCAGGTTCCTGAAATAATATCCAACATTTTGATCTGTTAAAATTGTTCCAAGCACAGAAAGTGTATAAATGTATGAAGCAAAAGCATCCAAGATAATGCTTTATATAATCAACCAAAATTACTGAATAATGGTTTTTAATATTATTTCCATTGTTTAAAAAAAAATCTAAAATCTGTGCATATTTCTGTACTTAGTTTAATGGCAGCATATTCCTTTACACAATAAATTAGTTTATCATTTAATTTCCTGAGAAATTCATTTTTTTCTACAGGTAGAAATGGTTTCTGAAAAGGAAGGAAAGAAACATGGAAATGTTAATGAGGAGAATGTTGTTTTTGAAGATGCTTCTGGAAGCCAAAAGTAGGTTTTCCAATTTTAGTTGGCTGCTTTTTTGCATTTTCAGTTTATGTTTTTTTCTTTTTTATGCCGCACAATTCTTTCTCTATTAGAGGCCAAACATCCATTCAAAATACTTTTCAGGGCTATATTTCTTTATTCAATAAATTTGTTGTCATATCATGGTTTATAAGATAATATTGTATTTGTTATTATTAAATTTGTTTGCTGCCCATATAAAGGTGACTCTATATACTCTAATATTTCATGTTGTGAATTTCTTAGTATACCTTGTTATTCCTCTGCTGTAAAAGGGCATTAGGATCCTCTCTATGGCTTTACTGAGCTTTTATTTTAGTTTAGTTTTGACTTTATTTTTTCTCTTTTTCAGTCTTTGTGTTAATTTTTTTCCTTTACATTTTTCAAAAGTTTTGTTGAAAACCGCCTGCCTAAAGAATTTCAGCAAGAGAATTTTTTTTTTTAATGAAATATCATTTAAGAAAACCCTGTGTTACTTACGTTCTGCATCATCAACTTCGGACAAACTGGTGAAAGTGTACAAATATAGCTGGCTATTTATATTGCATTCATGTTTGTTTTTGGTAGCCGAGGACATTTAATGGGACAAACATATCAGACTTCTCCACTTTCAGTCCGTCCTCTCTATTGATCCTATTTGTAGATAGGCATAGATTCAACAGCTCTTGTTTTTTCTATCATATCTCTCTGGGCTAGGACAAAATACTCCTGAGTTGCACAATGCACATAGAGTTTATTTTCTTGGAAACAAGAACTTTGGTCTTCATAAGTTCTCCACTTCTGTTATAAGTATACACTCCAGAATCCTTATATTGTTGTATTCACACATCAGTTGATAATCCTAGCTGGCTCAAAATTCAAAATGACTTAGTAGACATATAATGCCAGGCAATTAGATTATAAACCACAATGGCTATATTCACTCAGCACAAAACCAAGCATAAAATATTATGGCACGGTGGTCAAACTCAGTTATCAAAATAATAGGAAAACTTAAATGTTTTTCTCCTGCTTCACAGTGTTCATGGGTCAGTTTCAGATTTATGGAATTAATTATTTGAGAACTCATTGATTTCAGTGATTTTTAACTATTTAAATGCTTATTATTTTAGTTCCCCAAAATGAAAAAAACATTAAATGGAAAAAGATCAGGTTTCAACATTCTCATGTATCAATATTAAATGGAATATTAAAACATAACAGTCATATTTGATATGATTAATTGAGAAATATTACATGGGATAAGCATACACGTCACTCTGTGGTGAGATGGGCAGCAAATAAATTTAATAAGTAAATAAAATATATAAATTGGTTATACATAGTATCATAACTTAATGTACTAATAAGTAATTATTTATTTGAATCTAATCTGATTTAAGTAAATTAACAGAGAATCCAAAACCAAAGAAAAACTTTCAAAAACAAACAATAAAACAGCATCATATAATAGTAATATTAAAATGAATTATGAGTAATAAACAATTTCCGAGGTTCAAAAGAAAACATATTAAACATAGCACCTGACATTGTTACATTGTTTCAAATATTATGCTATTTCTGAAAAAATGGATTTTGATTCCTTTTGTCATGCTAAATTAAAATTATGGAATACTGCAGATATTAAAGCATCCTAGTTAAAGCACTTTCATTTTCCAAGATTTAAATTATGAGATGTATAAATTATTTCTTATTTATTATTTTAATTGTATAAATATGTTTCTTTATAGAAAAAATGAAAATTGACTATATATTATTTTATAGGAAAAAGAAAAAAATCAAGGAAAAAATTAATATGGTCAGCCCATTTGCAGTGGTAAGTTTTAAAATTTGGTTATTTTGTTTTATTTTGGAGCCCTGGAGTCAGTGTTTATTTCTACTGACTGCTTGGATTAATTCATGCAGTTTTCTTAGCAAGATTTCAGAAATTATTTGCCATTACCTGCTTCCTAGAGCTGACTTGCCAAAGATAATCTTGCTGGCTTCATTCTTTAGGCAGGATTAAAACTTTCAGCCTTATATTTCTAACCTGATGTTTTAACTACTACTTCAGATTGATTCTGTTTTAAAGTTTAAAATTAAAATATAATTTTTTTAAAAGTGTGTATGTGTATTCAATAAAACTAAATAAGAATATTCATTCTGTGAATATTATGTTAATTTGTATTCAAGCTATTTTTTTAAAGAAGGTACCACATAACATTGTTTTAAAACAGAGGTCCAAACCCCTGCTTTAAAACGGACTGGTACTAGGGACTAGCACCGTGAAACTGGACCGCACAAATAAGGAAACCCCATTCACCGGATGCAAGCAGCATGCAAAACCACGTCCCCTCTGGTCCACAGAAAAACTTCTCTTAACTGGAACTGGTCCCTGGTTACCAAATGGTCAGGGCCCACTGTTTTAAAGTATGAATATAAATTACATATTATATTGTGTTTGCCTAGTTTAATGCAAGAATATGAAAAAATAAAAAGTCAATGAACGCTGCTTGTTAGTTGCAGACTTAGCTCATAGATGTAAGTGTTCTAGTTATATGACAGTTATCAATAAGTGGACAATTTTTTGCCTTGTGGATAATTTGCTTTTCAGTTTCGTTACTCCGATTCCCTGGATAAATTATTAATGATAGTGGGCACTATTTTTGCAGCCCTTCATGGGGCTTCCCTTCCAGTTATGATGATTGTTTTTGGAGATATGACAAATTCCTTTGTTGGATCTGGAACTCTTCCTCTAGGTAAGAGGAGTCAATAATGTCATGAAAAGAATGCAGAGACAATGGGTCAGGCACAGGAAAAATGTATACTAACTAATTGGAACAGTGAATATATGACAGAGACAGAGATTGCACAGTTAGTTAATGTGCACCTTAGTCACAAAGTTACTTTTTCACTGCATCATAACTTGACATGGTCACTGCATGAGGCAATCAATAAACAAGGTCTATCTGTAGAGCAAAGGACTAGAATCACAAGCCAAATTGGTAACATAAGCAAGCACTTCTTCAGTTTTGTATCTTCCTTTGGATAATATATGATTTGAATTTTTCAAATCAATGATGTGCACAGTCATTCAAAATCTTACTAAAAATCAAAGATATTTTTTTTTATTAAGAACAGAATTGGAGGAATAGCCACAAGGAATCTTATCAGGCAATTGTTATCTTGGTATAAACAAATGATGCCATTTGATAATTTATAAAGTTTTTAAAATCTTTATAATCTTGTGATTGGGGATAATCTTGTGACTGGAGATATTAAATTGTTAATTTCCCCTTAATATTGTCTTTACTTGATTTAAACCATTTTTTCTTCCTTCTACTTAAAAGGAACTAATAATTCCCATAACCTACTTAAGGATCTAGAAGACCAAATGACAAGGTACCTTCAATTAATATACATCGTCATACATTACATATTTGACATGTTTATAAATGCTTGTGTAAATAGTGTAGTAAATGAGATTTTTATTTAAATTTTTAATATTTTTAAACAAGGATTAAATAACGT
The DNA here is from genome assembly GCA_017656035.1 of Myanophis thanlyinensis. Taxonomy (NCBI): domain Eukaryota; kingdom Metazoa; phylum Chordata; class Lepidosauria; order Squamata; family Homalopsidae; genus Myanophis; species Myanophis thanlyinensis. The sequence continues at coordinate 5,848 of JAEANM010003470.1, forward strand.
CCTATAATAAAGTTTGTAACTCTGGATATAATGCAAACAATGAAGTTGCCTATACTGTAAACAAGCCATGTTAGTCTCAAGGTTAGTTATTGATTATAACATTCAGAAAACAAAAATGAGAAATATGATTAATAAAAGATGTCTCATTATGTCAGTAATCCACAAGTCCTTATCTCAATAGATGCACTTTAGTTAGCTGCAGTAAAACAAGTTGTGATGCTCATAAAATAATAAAATAATATGCCAGCACAGCATATGAAATGCTCAGATCAATCATGTTATCTGTCCCAAATAGAAGAGCTATGTTGTACATCAATTATTATGAATGTTGTAGTTTGGAGTGGGGAGGTAGTCATTTGAGGGTCTGATCACTACCAATGTTTTGGACTATAACTCAGATATAGCCTGTTGAAACTCTGCTTCTACAAATCTAGATGTCATCAAGTTAGGGAATAATGCTTTAACTGTGCATTCTGATGTTGATGACAATCAAGAACCTAGGGAATTGGTGGAAGACTGCAATTCTATACTTCAGGTAACTGAATTTATACAAAAATGGGACAAAAGAGACTAAAAATGGCTCTGCCCAAGGTGTTATTTTTCCCTTACATGTTGCATCTTGGATACTATACATGTATAGTATCTTACATATTAGCTTTTACGGTGTTTTCCTAAAAATAAGACTTATCCTGAAAATAAACTTTACCATGATTTTTATGTATGTGCCTAACATAAGCCTTACTCCCAAAATAAGCTCTAGTTAAGATATCACCATTCCTGTCACTGTCTGGTTGCTCCAGGCTGCAATAGGGCAGGAGATCATAAGGTAAGTGAGGTTGGAACTACCCCAGCCCCCTGAACTTGTGCACCTCAAGACCCCCATAGTCAGGCCACTCCCCACTCAGCAACCTACCCCCTCCTCTTCCCTTTCACTTCCCTCCTGAACTAGATTGCCCTGTTACAGAGGATGGATATGGGAGGTTCAGTCCCTTTACCCTGTACCTTTATCACATTTCTGAATCGGAGGTGTAATGGTGAAAGGCCTCCACTGCTGCTGCATATTAGCCATGTCCGCTGCTGGAGGATATTTCTTTGGTCCCTGCCCCACAGATCACCTGCCCAGCAGCAAGCTGTCACCTCCTCCTCCATCTGCTGTGTTGCCTCGCTACCTGCTCTCCATTCACCGCCTGCATGGTTTCAATTGTGAGAGCTCTGGAGATCACTAGTAGGAAGTAGTGGGGAGCAGGGCAGGGGAATCTTTTTACACATACTATATAACTCTCACCAGCCCCCACCACTACCTGCCTTGCCTTGCTGCAGCGGCACTTACTCTCTGCATCATCCCTGGGCTGGCTAATCTCTGGGAAAACTATGCTGGCTGGAGTTGGGTGAGGAAGGCCAGGCTTCCCTTCTCTGATTGTTCTGCAAAGCCTTTGAAGTTTAGTATGGAAAAGCAGTCCCCCAGGGCTGGCATCAGCACCCGCTTCTGACAGCAAGCAGAAGGGCTTTGTTCTTTTTCTCCATGGCCTTTGAAATTTCCCCCCACTTTACTTTTCTACCTTAAAATCCAAAGCAGACATGTTTTCCTCCTGATCAGCTGAGGATAGCTACTTGTATGATTTTTATAAGAAGCTGAGCGTATATAAGAGTCCAGCCTCTTGTCATGGACTGGGCAAGTGGAAGTGGCTCCACTCCTCCATGCAAAACCTCAAGGGCTTTGCATAACCATTGGGGAAAGGGAACCTGGCCTTCTTTACCCAACTCCAGATGAGGTAGTTTCCCTGGAACCTAGTGTCTTTCCATACGAAGGAGGAATACAACTCTGGGAGGAGAAGTGGCAGAAAATGGGGCTGCCATTTCCAGAATGGAGAAAGAAGACATGGGGCTCCAGGTGTTGAAACAGGTCTGTCTCTCTCAAGCAGCTGTCCAGGCCTGCCAGAGGACAATGCCAGCATCTCCTGAAATGTGGTGGCACTTGGCCCCGGATGAGAAGGAGAAGCTGGCAAGGGGGCTGCAGGCAGAATGCCCTCTTGTTTCAATCTTCTGAGGCTCCACCAATTCTTTGGCCCTGGACTGCTGCCTCCCCACTCAGATCTTGGGTGGGCCAGGTCAGGGAAGTATCCTCCCCAGCTTCCCCGAGTCAAAGGCCCCCGTGCCTCCGGGTCTTATTTTCCTGATACCATCCTACAACTAAGGGTAGTAAGACAGAAGAGGCAAAGCAAGTGGGGTCAAGGAAGATAAAAATGCAAAAGGATGGAGATCCCAGTGTGATGTCACTACTCATGTTTCATCATTTTGGCTAGATGTAGATGCCTATGTCTGCAACAAGGATCTTTCTGCAGATTAAAACAGTATAAATATCCTCAAGGTGCTTAATGCTTTGAATAGTTTGTTTTATGCAGCAAAATACTCCAAGTTGTTATCTTCATGCTGTGCAGGGCTAGAATTCTCATAATTCATCAGGCAGAGGAGCAAGTAGCTATATTTGTTATGTATGTTGGGTAATACAGCCTAATTTATTTAAAAGGCTGACGAGTGACCTTCAAGATAGCATGCTTCCATCTGAATGCAAATTTCTTGAGAAGAATAGGAAAACTAGTTGCCTCAGTGTTGTTCTCATAATATTTTTAGGACCCTAATAATTATGAAACAATCTAAATAGATTTTTTTGGGTCAGATCTGTCATGTGTTTTAGTTGTTTGCATTGAGTATATTTTCCATATTATGGTCAATTCCTATCTTAAGATTAATTATGCTACAGACCACGGGTATCAAACTGGATTTCTTCAAGGGCAGGTTCAGCATTGTACTTCTCCATGGGCTAGCTGGAGGAGAGAAGGAATGGACGCTTTCTGCAGCACACTAGTAGCCAAAACAGGGAACGCGTTTTGGCTGGCAGAGTGCCCCGTTTTGATCGGCAGAATGCTGCAAGAGGTCATCCAGGCCTAAAACAGGGTCTGGGGGGGCATGTTCCCCCCTGTGCCGCATTTTGGCTGCCAGAGGCACCGCAAGTCGGTCCTTTGTTATTTCCAGGCCGGTCCCACAGGCCAAATTTTTGCATCCCACGAGCTGAATGCAGCCCACAGGCCTTGAGTTTGACACCCCTGGTAAAGACAAACATAGATTACCTTCTTGAATTTACTTTTACAATATTGTATTTCAGATATGCATACTGGTATTCAGGCCTAGGAGCTGCAGTTCTTGTGTCTTCCTATGTATACATTGCGTGCTGGACACTTGCAGCTGGCCGCCAGGTCAAAAGAATTAGGCAACATTTTTTCCATGCCATTGTGAGGCAAGAAGTAGGATGGTTTGACGTAAATGATGCTGGAGAACTAAATACACGACTTATAGAGTGAGTGCACATTTCATGCTTTTCCTCAATAATTAATTTAATTTATTAGTTTGGTTAGCTTTAAAGTAAATCCTAATTGCTTAGTTTGTGTTAGTAAAATTCAGCTCTGCAAAAGTACTGTATGTGTGTAGCAATAGATGACAACAGGATAAAGATTCTCTACATTGTACCAGTCTCCAAAATTCAGATGTCCAAAGGAAACTTCTGCTTGAAATTGCCAAACTAAAATGTATAAGCATCTTTGGTTTTGCTTAAAATCTCTACCAAATTCATTCATTACTTAGCAAAACAAAACGTGTATTATTCTTACACTTGGCTTTTATATAGAATGCTTACAAATTATACTTCTTCACTTCATTGTGTTTATCCTCACTCCTTTATAATTTCCCCCTTTATTCTGGATACAATTGATAGTACAAATGTATTTTTTGGTAGATGGAATGCATATTCTATGTCTGTCCATGTATATACTCAAACTGTGCTGTGTCGATACAACTGAAGTATGTCAGAAAACCAGCAAAAATGCATCTTGATAGTCATTTTCTGAATATTGCCCTAACGTTTGCTCTAATTTATTTTCAGTGATGTTTCTAAAATCAATGAAGGAATTGGTGATAAAATTGGAATGCTGGTTCAGGGAATATCAGCATTTCTAGCAGGATTTATAGTCGGATTCATTGAAGGATGGAAATTGACTCTTGTAATCCTTGCTGTCAGTCCTGTTCTAGGAATCTCTGCTGCAGTTTGGGCAAAGGCAGGTATACTTTTGCTGATATATAATGGTAGTACACAATTCACTCCTTCCAATCATGAAAATGCTGTCATGATTCCCTCTAATGGTGTTTGGATTGATTCTGTGTTTCTTGAAATAATATCAGGGATAATATATGCATTTCCAGAGATTGCATGTCTTTACCAAAATGTTCTGGGTAACTGAGGATGTAATATACCTTCTTTACGAAAGAATGAAGAAACACATTATTTCATTGCAGGCCTCTGATTGATTAGTTTTGGTTTCAGATGAGTATATTTTAATCTAAAACTATACTGAATTTTCCTGAATGGTGTCTTGACATTATATCTAGATTATTCGTGCGCGGCACACATAAAAAGGAATAGGATTTGGTTACTCCGCATGATTGACATTTTCACTTTTTAGATCCATTTGTGAAATTCCATATAAGTTACCATCAGTGCACATGTGTACACACAAGAAAATGCATGCGCATGCACACACACACATACGCACACAGTATAACTCCCACAAGAGATCAGTGGGATGTCCCTAGAAGCAAGCTTTTTTCCCCCTTTTTCTCTTTTGTGTAAAGTAGAACTTCAGGGATTACACTTCTGTACTCAACATTTCTGACTTGCTAAAAAGAAGATAATATTCAATCTGTACCTGCATTTGAGGATGTCCTTATGTCCTTTAAGAGAGGGCTTTTTTCACACTTCAGGAAAACCATTCTACTTGACTTCATATATTGAGGTTTCCTTGGCCCTTGGGAATCTCAGCTGTTTAAACATTATCCTTTTTCTTCTAAACCATTCTCTCCTATAGCCAAGGCATTATGGTGCCTTTGCCTGCTCCCTCATCCTTCAGATCCTTCCTTGTATTTTGCTGCTTCCATTCCAGCAATCAGTTTTCAATAGAATTTATTGCCATGATGGGGAAAAAACAAAACAAGACCAGGCATTGCAGTCTATGATTGTATGTGGCCTCTTTTTAAGCCAAAGGCAGCTGAATGGGAAAGTGTAATGCAACAATGAAAAGCTTTGCCTGGTAAAACTTCCCTAAAAGATAAGATAAGATAACATAGTTGATGTCTGTCTAGAATTTGGCTACCTACAAAATAAAGTTAGAGCAGGTATCTTGGGTTCTCCAAAACAGGTCAATGCTGCTGCCAAGGAATCCTCTGAAAAATCAAGATTCTAGGCACAACCACATTGTGCAACATGCTCATATTCTTTAAAAATCGAAAGCAATGGAGAAAAGAAGAAAAATGTCAGAACTTATTAAGAAGAGGAGAGAAAGATAGGGAAGGGAGAGTTCAGTCCCTGCAAAGGGAAACAAAGATGGGACAGGTAGCAATTACTTGATTTTAAGAAGAAACATATTGTAGACTTGTTTTGGATATAGGCATTGTCTCCAATGTTTCACTAGACTTACATTTTTCATGAAAAAAATGAAGCTTGTAATAGATTTCATGAAAAATTGCTTTAAATGGTAAAGTCAAAACTTTTTTCTTTTGCACAGATCCTTTCTGCATTCACTAATAAGGAACTTGCTGCATACGCAAAAGCTGGGTCAGTTGCTGAGGAAGTCTTAGGCGCTATCAGAACAGTGATAGCTTTCGGAGGACAGAAGAAAGAAATTGAAAGGTCAGGAAAATTTGTTAATTTTATACAGAATCTCTGGGGCTGCCCATATATCTGGCTAATTTCATTCTTTGTATTTGACTGTTCCAAAAGCACATAAGTGATAGACCAGAAGCATTCATCGCTACACTCTTCCATCATTATTCATAAGGGTTTGTCTAAATTTTAGTCTTCTCAAAATGTTGCTGTTCCAAATCTTTTGGTCTATAGTTCCTATTGTCTTCAACCAGCAGGGAGTTGAATTGAAAAACTCTTTATTTCAAATTTGGGAAGTTTCTGCTTGCTTCTCAGTGAGACTCTACAATTGAAATGAAATAGAGTACTCTACAGTCTGTTTCTGTAGGATCTGTAGGACCTTTCCAGTGTAAATCTCAAGAGTTCATGATAAAAAAGAAAATTAATTATATCAAATTAACTCATTTGAATTTGAGTTGTACACATAAACAAGCTGCTAAGTAAAGGACATTATAGCTGAAAGTAGGAGGGAATAACTAAATAAGTAGAATAACTAATTTTGGCCAAAATTAAATAATGTAATACTTTTATTATAAAGACACTGATAGAGAACTTAGCAATAGCAATAGCGCTTAGACTTATATACAATGCTCCAGTGCTTTACAGCACTCTGAACAGTTTACAAATGTAAGCATATTGTTCCCAACAGTCTGGATCCTCATTTTTCAGACCTTGCAAGAATGGAATGTTGAGTCAACCATGAACCAGTCAGGATCGAACTCCTGGTAGTGGGCAGAGTTAGCCTGCAATGCTGCATTCTAACCACTATGCCACTACAGCTCCTAAAATTTGACCATTTGGTCAGTTCAGCATAAACTCTTCATTTAACATAGCTATTATATGAATTAATTAAATAAAAGTTGCTTGTTCCTTTTTCCTTGAGTAAATGACAAGTTGGTTGTAAATCATTAATTTTGTGCAAAAATATTTTTCTAGAATTATGATAAGCAAAACACATGAGTATATATTTTCTTTAGCTATATCAATAACTATAGACAATATAATTGAGAAGAAAATGACTTTTGTGTCCAATGCAATTATATTATATACTGAATTGGCTGTTTTTCTTTCAGATATCATAAAAATTTAGAAGATGCTAAAAATATTGGGATCAGGAAGGCTATGAGTACCAGCATTTCACTTGGAGTTGCTTTCTTAATAATATATGCTTCCTATGCATTGGCTTTCTGGTATGGAACTATATTGATAATAGACGAAAAATACACTATTGGAGGAGTCCTTACAGTAAGTGTTGGCAGTTAGCTGTACAATTTTATTTTGCAAAAATAAAAGAACATAAAATTAATAATTAGCAATTTCCAAAGTTGGGTCTTTATGTGAAAACTACTTTACAATGCACATGTATAAATCTATGTAATATTTTATTAGTTAGAACTTTCTTTGATCTTGAAAAGCTAAGCATGTAGAAGATCACCACAAAGTCCCAGGGCAGTAGACAAGAATAGGAAGGTCAAATGGTATCTTGGAAGAAAGCAATTGAAACCCATATCTTTATTATTGCCAACAAAATTTTGTGAAGTTGAGGTTAACTTAAAGGAAACTATACAGTTATACGAGACGGCTATCAGCTTCCGGTCTAGCTTATGGAAACACCATCTCAGTGGCAAAGGAGATAAACTTCTTGATTAGAACTATCAGAGTGGCCTTCTCCATTATCCTTGTTGCTCCCTCTGTTATATATTTATTGGAATAACTTATGCAAGAGAAGCCTTGCTCCACTTTATGTCATGACCAAGCTGCTTTGTCAAGGCTGGATTTCCCTTAAGAATACACTTTTGATTCTGTTTATTTTCTCTCTCTGCTTCTTCCATTGTGTCCTTTGTTGCAGGTTCTGCTGATAACTGCACTGTTCATTAGATTCTAGTTATCTTTAATCTCCCAGTCCTATCCTTAACATTCCACTTCAGTTCCCATTAGTCCAGGCTGCCCATTTGAAATATGCCTTGGCACATGTACTAATTTCCTTTCATTGTGCAGCCCAGCATGATTATTTGTCCACTTTCCACAATCATTCAAATGGTTAGGTTAGGACAGTTGAAGATAAATAAAGCTGTATATTATTGTTTGGTGAGGCACTGCATATTTTCTGCCTTGAAACCCTTCCAATTATCTATTTGTAGTATATTTATAGAGCATGTTTATTTTTAATCCTTTTCTTTTTGCCTGCCAAGTATTAGAGGAAATCATAGTTCTTAAATAGAGAAGTCCTGAGATGTGAGACCACCCCATATTTTGCTCATAGATTTTCTGAACTACAAGGTTTTTAAAATGTTTTTAGGAAATGGTGCAGAGATATTTAATGCTTCCCTGTTTTGCCAAGCACAGTATGACATTTCAGCTTAAGATGGTAAAAAAGCATGGTTTTGCAGAATTTTTGGCTTATCAAGTTCAGTAAATATTGAAGCATGCATTGAAGGAAACTGCATGTAGCACATAGACAAATTGTAACTCTAATAAAGGTCAAAAATTGTTTTCATGCTGGTTGGCAGGGGTGGGCTAACTGTGATTCACAATTCCTTCTATGTAACAGTTTTTTTAATAGAGGAAAGTCGAAACCTGCAAAATTTGGTCATCTGCCCTTTGTAGATCTTAGTTTCTCTAGTTTCAAGGTATTTTTAAAAACAATACTGTACTATATGATCTAAAGTAGCTATAACTGCTGATTAAAATCTAAGGAAAACAGCCTACTGAAAAAAGGAAAAGATATAAGGAATAGAACGAATGATCTTGAAGAACAGAAGGAACAATCATTACCAAGACAATGTTCAGATGAAAGAAACTTGAGTCAAGGCAGATCTATAACCTGAAAAAGCATTTAAGACAAGACCCTCTCTAGTTCTCATGAAGATAAAGGAAGGGAATCGGAAGCACATTCAAACTTACAGAATTCTGTTATTATAAACTTATGATAAATGTAGCATTAGCCTACATGACTTTGGTTTCCTAGTTTGGTGTTACCTTGAAGAGCTGACATTATAACAGAGATGTATTGTGTATTGGTGCCCAACCTTTCCTGAAATAATTAGTTCTGTCCTCTCCAGGTTTGGAGGAATAGCTTAAGTCCCCAAATCCCCAAGTGATGTGTTACAATTACATTATTGTCCATTTTTATCTTGTGTGTTTACTTATTTAAAAATGTTGTGAATCGGCAGTATTTAGACCCCCTCCTGTCTATTGTGCCAACTGAAAACATTGACTTCAGTCCAAAGACCAGATCAGCTTGCATTATTACACATCATTCTGTTTTAGTTTGTATTTACCTATATTTTAGTTTACTTTTATTCTTTTATTTTTGTGTATTATAATTTTTCTTTGTTTTTATTTTATGTGAACCACCCAAAGTCATTGAGAATCAGGTCAGTCCATTAAACAAACAAACAAACAAACAAACAATAATAGAATAAAAAATAAAGAAATATATATTGCAATTTAAAAACTCATATTTACTCTTTAAAAGCTTACTTTAATAATGCAGAGGATTAAAATTTGGTTAGACTATTTTAATATCATTTCAGTGAAAATTACATTTTTCTACAATGCAAATTTTGAAATGGTTACTTATACCATTACACTTGCACACTGAATGAAGTTATTCAAACACTATACTGAGAATATTTACTTGCAAGCATCTTTGTTTCCTTCAGTAGACATTTTTTTCTTGCTAAAGTTCAGCCAGTCATTTTGTATTACTGTATATGGAAACTGTACAGTTGACAATGGATGTTTCTTTTTCTCCTGAACCACTTTGTGTGTAGGTCTTCTTTGCTGTGCTCATTGGAGCATTCAGTGTTGGCCAAGTTTCTCCAAACCTAGAAGCATTTGCTACTGCCAGGGGAGCTGCATATACAATATTCAATATCATAGATAATGTAAGTGTCCTTTTTGGAATTATGCCTATAAATGAAAAGAGCCAAAGAATTAGAGATATCTTAAAGGTTTTAATTATCATTGGTGAAAACCAGTGACAAGGCCACTAGCTCACTATGTTGTGGCATGATTTGTAGGAGAAGAGCACATAAACCTGGGGGATGGAATTAAACATGTCATCAAGTTAGACCCATAATGTTCCCATAAATGGTCCAAGTCTGACCCTTCTTGAATCCCCTTACCTGGCATTAATTTAGTAGTGAATATTAGTTGACTAGATTCTTGTGTATAAGCTTGGGCAATAAATCTGAACTGCAACTTAATATATGGTTCTTTGCTCCTGGCATGTACTACAATACAGATAGACCTTGACTTACATGATGCTGGTTGCAAAGTGTCTGAAATGCAACAACATGACCAGAGAAGCAGCAGGCAGCCATCAGAATTTGTGAACCATGTCATAAATATCTTAAGGGGGAGGGAGTGGAATCTATTGTAACTTCAAATGGTCAATAAGCAATTGATTGTAGTTCAAGGATTATCTGTGATTAGATGATGCAACAGGTCCAGATAACCATTGGAATAGAAGAAAGGATTTTTGCTGTTGTTCATTGATTTGGCTGGATTTTGTAGCCTTGGGCATGTGGCAAACATACCAGATTTGTTTTTCAAATCTATGTATATCTAAGATAATTCTCCAAATCTAGCCATTACAAATATTGTTAATTGCCTCTTTCTGGTTTTTATTGAATAGCCATTCAAGTCCAATTGTCAAAATAACAGTAATAGTAAAAGCTAAAAGGCTACATGCATTTCAACATTGACTGAGAAGTCAATAGAGAAAATAGGTTTGTAGCATTTCTCACTACAGTGAAATGATCAACTCAGTTCATTGATGATATATTTTTAGAAATAGAATAAAGGAGAGACTAAATGAATTATCAGAATATAGGAAAAGCAGTACAGTGTGACAACTAAAAGCAAAGAAAGTAAAATTAAATCAATCTTTGCACTTATTTTGTTAATGGTTAATGTAGATAGGTTAATGTATAGGTGATTACTGTATGACCCCAGGAAGCATAGTTGAAGAATAACATAAATGTAAGTAAGAGGTCGCCTAGGAAACCAAAATTGAAATTGAAACTTGAAGGGGGGAAGATATGTTAATTTTATTTTGAGTATATTTTAATGAGAACTTTTATTTGTTTCTATAAGCTAAGCCAAGTCAGTCCATGAAATTATTTGAAAAGGGGAATGTAGGTCAGCAACAAGGAACAATGCTAAAATGTAGTTCCTAAAGATCTAAATTGGCTGTAAACAAAGATGTAAATACATTACAGTAAATCAAAGTATATTTAATTATAGTTTTGACTAGAATCAGAATTGATTAGAGTTAAAAATTTAATCATAGTAAACTATAATCCATTGTTTATAAATCACAATGGGTAGACCCAGACATTATGTTAAATTAAAACCAAACTATGATACTGTGGCTAAGCACTGATTTCACCAACAAGATATCCCCTAGATGTGCATAATTCTCAGATCTTACTGGCCTTTCCTGCAAATCTGGAACTTGAAGGTCACAGATCTGGTTACTACAGAGGTTGGGCAAAATTTTATGTAATGCGCTGTGTCAAATCAATGTGAAAAACAATTATGACTACCTATGTAAAAATAGCAAATCTTATAGGTAAACTTTCATGTTATACAACTTGCATACGATATTTTCTTTTGTTTTCAATCTGCAAATGAATGAAACTATTTGGATTTAATTTCTTATTTTCCTTTTATGTAGGAACCACAAATTGATATTTATTCAGAAAGTGGCTATAAACCTGACAAAATTACAGGAAATCTCAGTTTCCAAAATGTATGTTTTAATTATCCAGCAAGGCCAGATGTTAAGGTATCGTGAATTAAACCAGGAAGTATTTTTCACTACTACCATTTAAATTATAATTAATCGGTTTCAAATATTAAAGGAAAATCTCAATACTGTATACAGCTTTATTTAAAACTGGCAAGGGAATAGAAAATGGTGCAAATATATGTATTAAGACTTCATAGCATAAACGCCATTTTATTACTATATTAAATTAGATTTTCCTATAGGATCCTTCCAAATGGGCTGGAGCCACATTTGAATTTGCAGTCGCCATGAACATTCTATGAGTTAGTTTCTTTTTTATTTATTTATTTTTTTATATTTAACTTTTTAATTAGTTTATCGAAGTATAAAATACAAAAAAGCATGAAAAAATAAGAGAGGGAGGGAAAAAGAAGGGCTATGGTGTAAGGGGAGAAAAGAAGAGAAAAAGTCACTAGCTCCCAACTCTATAGCACAGTAGAAAGTAACAGCATGAAAAACCACAACTTTTTGATTTTACACAACAGCATATACCAGTCATTTCTATAATAATAAGCTTGTCTAGTTTACAAAAACAAAATGAAACTTTCATTTTTTTTCATTGTAAACACAAAATCCAGAAGCAATTCCAAAATAGAGACAAAATTAAATATATTCTCTTCTTTAGATAAAAGAATCAGTTTAATCAACTCTGCTTCTCTTTGTTGTGGAGGATAATATATTCTCATATTTTCAAATCTAGTCAATAATATTTTACAACTTTGGAATATTATTCAGCATTACTTAAAGAACTCAAGGACATGTGTTTACATACCTACTCATTTTATACATACAAAACTAACTTAAAGCTTTCTATCAGTATATATATCAAAATTTTAAAAGTTCATCCTAATTAAATAAAACATTAAATTTAGGTCACTCCCTCCAGTTTATCTTTGTAGAATAGACTCTTTTTCATCTTGGGACAGCCTATCAGATCTCTTTTCTTGAAAAAGTTCTCAACTTTATTTATATCCATGGGAAAAACATCCCAAAGTTGTTCTGTTAGACCAGGGGGTGTCAGAATCAATTTTATTGAGGGCAGATCAGCATTGTGGTTATCCTCTGTGTGCTGGGGGGGGGGCAAAGTGGTTGTAACCAAATGATCATGGCCAGGAGGTGTGGCCTGCTTGATATCGCTCATATGGGTGGTACCTGTGGGTTTGGGTGTGGATGGAATGGGAAGAGAATCCAGGAGTCTCCAGTGGTGGGATCATGGAGGATCATCCCACAGCATGAGGTGAGGTGCGGCAGGGGCGGGGAAGCTACAATCAGAAACCTGTCAGTCACTGTGAACTTGCTGCCTGAAGCACCAGGCCTGCCCTGCCTGAAGGAGGCATAGCAGCCAGTTAGAAAGGCTGAGTACAGGTGGTAAAACATGCCCAGGCCCAGCAGGCAAAAAATGGCTACTCTGAGTGGGGGAAGCCACATCCCCATCAGAGCCCTGGTTGCCCAGACTCAGCAGAGATAGTGGGGGAGGCACGCAGTCCCGGCTAGGCTTGGGTGGCCATACCGACCATTTGTCTGTTGGAAATGGGCATGCTTTTACCACTTCTACTTGGCCTTTCTAGCTGGCTGCTTTGCCTCCTTCAGATTGGGCAGACCTGGTGCTCCAGGCGGCGATGGCAGCAACCTAATGGACCTGCACAAGCTGCTGCAACCTTGATGGTGCCAAAGTGCATTGGATGCACAAGGACATCCACCCACAGGCCAAGAGCAAGATCCACACTGGGGCCAAGGAGATGACTAGTAGTGACCTGTTCTTTAACCACAAGCCAAAAGAGATGGGACAGAGTAGGCATCAGCCACCTCACACCCTCCTCACCTTGTCTTCATCCAGTAGCCAAAAGCAGAGGCACAGGGGAGAGACACAGTTCAGCCTGCTGAATGTGCCGGGCAGCTACCTCCCTGTCCCAGCCACATGGGATGGAGCAGGTGTATCCAGTCTGCATCACTTAACCTCCCCCATACTCTGCCTGCTGCCAGTGCCACCACCGCCATGCCTGTTTCTTGGAGGGCCAACTGCAGAGTCCCTGCTACTGGGCACCTCCCCCCACTGCACACGCACACACACATACACACACACATCTGAAAGGCTGATAAGGGCGGCCATCCTGGAAATGGTAAAGAGCCAGCCGGCGTCACTTCAGTCCTGCCATCCCATCCCAGTGTGTGTGCATGTGCCTGCTTCCTGTACTCTTGCACACCTGTGGGATGGCCTGTGAGTAGATGCGCCCACTGCCTCCTGCACATATGTGTGTCCACCGGGGTGAAACGGGATGGGCTGAAGTGATGTGGGCCAGACCCTTACTGTTTCCAAGCCGGCTACTTGAGGCTGATCCAACCACATCGTGGGCCTTGAGTTGACACCCTTGTATTAGACAATGTAAATCAGTCTGAAGCAAATCTTCCCAGATTAAGAGATTGCTATCATATTTTTTTCCAAAGAGTTCTTGACCTTATTAATATCCATAAAGCAATAGTCCAAAATCTGACCTTAAGAACTGTGAATTTACTTGATACTCTTATTTCAGTTGCACTGGGTGGGTTACACTCGCACCATTGCCATAAGAATTGATGTCAGATTTATATTCTGAAATTACAGTTAGGTTATTTGCATTATCCAGTAATTGTAAAGTTGACACAGTAGGTCTATTTTCTACATCTAATTGTGTCTCTTGTCCTATTTTAATATCCTCTGTGTAATTAATATATTTTGACAGATTCACAAAATTGGGAATCTTCTCTAATGACTGGTCAAGAATCTCTTTAATAACAGATACCAGCTCAGAATTAGACCACCTCCTAGTGGTCAAAGATTATTATTTATTTATTTACTGGTGTATTTTTCTTTTTTCTGGTGAATCAGAATTCTTAAAAATTGGCAGATTTTAACCACCCACAACAAAACAATGCAGAGCAACTAATTATTTTTAAAGTACTAGATTAAAGTCATAATTTTTATCCTTATATTTCAAGAGAAAGAATACTCAATGCTTCCTTATTTTGGCTACTTCTAGCAATCTTGTCCCTATTGTTTAATGGTAAAGAAAAAATCTCAGAAATGGTATTCTAAACTTCAAAAGGGAGTAGGAAGCTGTAACTAAAGAGAGCCTCTTTTAGCTTGTAAAGGTAATGGTCCACAAATTGTTTCAGAAATGAAGATCAGTTTATTGTCTGTTTGAAAAATAAATTCCAAAATGGCTGTTTTGTCCAATTACGTGATTTTGAGCCCTCCTCCCAGCTTCAGCTCACCAGTTGTTCTGGAACCTCGGCTTCTAGGCTTTCAGGCTGTTGCTGTTATTGGAGGATCTTAAGGAATTATTCTGGGACTTTCCTTAACCTCAGAGGGTCAAGTAGAGAAAAGGAAGCCTGTTCCCTCTATTGTTGAGTTGGAAAAATGACAGTCCAGAGAGAGGACTCACGGGCGTGTTAGTTGCCAGCCATGAGTTCCTTGAAGACCACCAAATTAGAGAAGTCTTTTGTAAAATATGTGAAATATTATGTAATTGATGTTTTGCCACTTCTACAATTCCCTTTTTGTGATAGAATTTATTGAGAGTAATCTTAAATATATTTCATTTCCATGTATTATTTCTGCATGAACTTCTATTAGGGCTGCATGGTTTATGACACGGGTATCAAACTCGATCATGTCACATGATATGATGTATTACGTCATTTTTTTGCCTTTGCGGAGCCGGTGTGGGCATAGCCTGCACGTGACGCATCCGACTCATGGACTACCAATTTGACAGGACTGGTCTGCGAGCATGGATATTTCTCTGCCATTATTTTGTGAAATAAAACACATTTTATTGTGACTTGTGATCCAGCACGTTATCCTATTTTCCTCATTCAGGTATTAAAAGGTCTGAATCTGCAGATCAATAATGGACAAACAATAGCCCTGGTTGGCAGCAGTGGTTGTGGAAAAAGTACAACTGTCCAACTGATACAAAGATTTTATGATCCCTTGGAAGGCATGGTAAGCTATTTGAAGCCATCTACAATTATATTAAATTATATATTATATTATATTAAATATCAGATAACTTTCCATAGGCAGGGGAAAAAAATCATGCCAGAATGAGTACAGTATTTGAAGGTAGTGGCAGCACTGAAAGTAAGATTTCAATATCAGATACTGTAATCAGTGTCTCTTGATAATGCTTGAGACTTCATTCATTCACCAAATTCATCATATCAGGTAGTTCCAGGAAGAGCAGGAGATGAGAATGAAAGAGGAGCTCTATATACCATTTACATTGCTGGAATAATAGCTAAAGGGATTTTTTAACAGTCAAATGCTTTGTGTATCTAATCACATGACCAATAATGTGTAATTCTTCTATTCTATTCTATTCTATTCTTCTACAGGGTTTTTTACTTGGAAATCCTAATTTAGTTTGCTATGGTAACCATTTTACATACAGAAGGAAATTTTTAAAAAGTACTTTGGATAACATGAAAAACTTTTTCATTACAGAAAACCCTTTCTAAACATTAACTTTAATCTTTCTTCAATATAATATTTATACAGAGTTCTTGGGAAATTAAGTTATAGATTAATACTAATAAGATATATTGATTGAGATAAAATTAATGTATCCTAATTGTTATTGCTGATTATTTGGCATTTGAGTTAAACATTAAAAATTAAACATTTATTTATTTTCTAGACCATTTTAAGAGTGTCTATCCTCAAAATTATTTCAAATAAGATAATAAGCATTTCTGTGAATTGTACAATAGTTAATGTAAATAATGCCAGAAGAACATTTTTCCTTGTTTTTGAAATATTTAATCACATGCTTGTAAAATAAAGAACTTAAAAGTAGAATACTTTTCAACAAGTAAGTACTGAAAGTACTTTTCACTTATTTCAACAAGCCGGCCTGGCCTGATACCACAGGGTTAATTAATTTTAAATTAAATTTTAAATTTTATATAAACTT
>JAEANM010003471.1:0-13803 GCA_017656035.1 Myanophis thanlyinensis
CATTTTCAAAATGGCGGCCACGATGTCACTTGCCCACAAGGGCTTCCGGTGACAAGACTGTTATTTTTTCTGCGAGCGAGATGAAATTCTCAAAAGAGCCACACCTGGCTCGCGAGCCATACGTTCCCGACCCCTGGTCTAAGATGTGCAGTTAATGCTGTCAACACCTTGTTAAAGGTTCTGGGGGCTGAGAAAAGCCCAAAGGGTAGGACCCTGTATTGAAAATGCCTGCCGGCATAACAGAACTTAAGATAATGCCTGTGTGGAACACAAATGGGTACGTGTAGGTATGCTTCAGACAGGTCAATAGATGCCAGGAAGTTGCCCTTCCTGACACTCTCCAAGATGGAGTGTAGAGAGTGCATTTTGAAATGATGATATTTAATATGCACATTCAACCTCTTAAGGTCTAGAATCGTTCGCCATCCCTGAGGCTTTGGGTACAATGAATAGGATGGAATAAAAGCCCATTCCTATTTCCTGATGTGGAACGGGTTCAATGGCCTGAATAGCCAACAAATGTTCAATTGCCTGTTCCATTAATTTTCATTTATTCGGGTTGAGTGAAAAGGAACAGGTTACAAAGCATCTTGGGGGGATTGACGTGAACTCTAGAAATAACCCTTGTTTGAGCGTACTTATGACACAGCTATCCATGGTCAGTCTCCCATTGGCTGACAAATAGACTTAGTTTACTCCCAATGGGAGCCCCAAATCTGTTCTTATATGGTTCTATGGAAGGGGCAACCTCCAACTCCTCTAAAGGGCCGTTTGGTCTGCGGTTGAGGTTGATACCTTTCCCTATAGTGATCTTGTGGATGGTTTAGATAAATAATTTTGTCAGATAACTTTTTGGAAATGGATTTTACGCTTTTTGTTTGCTTTTTTTCCACCTAAGGCAAAGCAGGTTTATCCTGCTCCTGGGTTGCCTCCATGGTGTTAGGAGACAATTGTGGATTAATATCCATAAGTTTGATAGCTAGGTCCAGCTGAGGCTGAAAGATTTGCACCGCCTGTAATAATAGTTGGGTGGGAGGAGTTTGAAGGAAAAAAATCATTGGGCTGCTTCCTTTTCTGCTGAGTGACAGTGACACAAGCCAGAAAAGGCTACAGTGTTTTCTGCCCAGAAACAACCTTCAAATGGGCAGTAACGGCCTCTTTGAACAATAAGGCCTTAATGATGCAAAGGTGGAGAGGAAATAAATTTCTCTTAATCCAAGTAGTTCCTCGGGACAAGGGCCTAAGGCAGCCACCTGAGCAGAAAGATCCCTTTCCTCCCTTTTTAGCCCTCTGTGGCAAAGAATGCAGTGTATGGAAGGGCCGGGAAGGTCCAGTAACACTGTTGGTTTTTGGCAATCTGAAGCGCAAATACTGCATGGGAAAGAGTGATAGGCACAGCAGCTGAAGGCCTGCAGTGCTGTTGTTGCTTGGCAAAGAGATGTCCTCAATGAGGTCTCCAGTAGAATATCCCAAGTGTGGCAAAATTTTCAGGACTGGTAGCTCTTACTTGATCAGGTGTTGCACCCGCAAGGATAGGGTGAGGCCCATAGTCTGACAAGCGTGGTGATGTGGTCGTTGGCCCACCGCTCTGTATTCTGTCATTAGATCAAGTGGCCATTTGGCCGAAGGCCTGTTGTGCACTCCGATCATAAATAAACCATCGCGGCAATTTGACCAAAGGCCTGCTGCACGTCAGGTCTTCTAGCCATCCAAGCAGTATGTAGCTGACGGCTGATGTGCTCTACCCATCTGGGAAGCTCAGTAACTGGAAGGTGATGCATGCCCAGCATTGTTGGCCAAAGACCTGATACAGTGCTTTTCCCCTCCAGGAAGGCACAGGCGCAGTAGCAGGGAGCACGAAAGTGGTACCTCGATACTCATTGTTAATTGCTTTTGAGTGATGCAATGAATGCCAAAATCAATGAGTAATGAGTGAATACTAAACAATTTCCTCCATGAGTTGTGGGACAAAATATTGTGAGGTTGGTTCATCAAAGCTCTCCCTGTCTGGGGAGGCTCAGAAGATTGAGGTCTTCCCTGAGATGCCTGCCAGCAGGCAGGGATCATGGTGATGTCTCTGTAGTATGGAGAAAGTAATCCAAGCATGTGGAGAAAGGAGCTCCAGAAACTCACATTTGATCTCCAGACTGAGCCAAAAAGCTGGGGAGGCCAGCAGCAGGCACTTTGTGTTGATTGGGTCAGTCCAGAGATCTACTAGATGGAGACACGCCCATGTTTGGATTCTATTCCTCAGTACTAGGGAGAACACTTGATTATTCTTCTGAAGAATCTTGTCACTGAAAGAACTAAAATGATGCACATTATCCTCATATTATTGAATGTAGTAAATACAAGAATAGCAGAATTACAAAAGCTAACATTTGGAAACAGAATTGGAATTATTATTAAAATGTCAGAACAAATTCTAAAAGTCATGTTCTATATACATTTGCTACTTTGGTTTATGCTATTATGATTCAAGTTTTGGTTAGTTTTGTTTCATATGGCTTTATTTTATTGTTACTGTTTCTTAATTGAATTGATAAGTGGGAGAAGAGCAGAGAGAGAGTGGGGAAGGGAGGAAGAGAGGGGGGATGGGAGAAAGGGAGATATTTACTTGGAATAAAAACTTTCTGCAAAGGAAGAGGGGCAAAGGATACAGCTGAATAGAAAAATACAGTGAGTATTTAGAAGCGATGTCTTCTCCCATTTGCTTTATTTGAATAAAGTCTCAAACAATAATAAGTAAAGACAATGGCAATGTTTTAATATTTCAGCAGCACGGGGAAATTGGAAAATGTATTTCTGAATGGAAAAGGGGTGGTGGTTGTTTATATTAGCCAAAATATATAGCTACTAGATGCTTGCAATCATGGCATATTACATTAACCTTACTGCCAACTTTTCCAATGACTACACAAATATGTAACAAAAGCCAGCCAGTTAAAAGAAAGGTGGCTGGATAGTATCCATCTGAAACTATCACAATGGGGCAACCTAGGAAGACTATTTCCTTATAACTGTTTGCAGAAGAAACAGAGGAGGGCTGGCAAACAACAATGCTGGGGTTTTCTAGCCAGTAAGGAGCTGCATGCTTACATGGCACTGAGATGACCTCTGCTCCATGAAGAACCAAACAATTATGCAAATGGTGGGACTCATTAATATCCACCCATGCAGGAGAGGCACTGATCAAACAATTAGTGCTGCTTCATTGCTGACTGTATGGAGGCTTTTAAATAGTAATGGGCAAAAATGTTTTAAATCTGAACCACTTCCAATTTGAAATGGCCCATTTTAAACTTGAAACAATTGTCCGAAGCTTAAACAGGCATGCTTTTCCTGAAATGGACGGCTTCAATGGTTTTGGAGGGTTTTTGAGCTTGAAATGGAGCTATTTCAAGCTCAAAACATTTTTAAAAACAACCAGAAAGAGTCTGTTTCAAATGTAAAACAGCTCTTTCAAAGTCAGAACAATGGTCTCAAACTCAAATTGTCAGGATTCTTAAATCTGAAATGATTTGAATTCAGAATATTTTATATATCTCTACTTTTAATTACAGATACTGGATCTAAGCTTTTCTCATCAAGGATATTGAGGATTTGTTAATACCGAGACAAGTTCTAATGTGGGTTACTGTTATATTGTTTGCTATTTTTTGCTAAACACATTTCTTCTGGGTGATATTATTCCATAAAAGACATCTAAATTGTGCTGGACTGAAATAGCAGAATTGTGTTCAAATATCAACTATTCTCTTTTTGAGTAGAATTTAGCAAGTTTGATATCATAGAGTTTATTTCTCTGAAAAGCATTTATATTATGCTTTCCAGCACCTTTGTTTCCCTTGGCTGCTGCCTCTCTCTATACTAATATATCCTCTTCCAGCAGCCTTTCCTACTCCCATTTTCTTGGATTAGTCAGATGAGTGTTCCCACCCAAAGATCAGAAACTGAATAGGCTGTGCATAACCAATCTAAATGGGTTGCATGATAAAATTACTGAATGCAGATGTGGAAAAGTAAAAATAAAGACAATGGAAATGGGGGGGAAATCATAATGGCATTTTATCATGAGTTTAAGCAATATTGTAGTTGATTGAATTATCTTGATATTAACAAGGATGGTACTACAAATAGAAAAATGTCTTACTTTCTAAGAGGAAAAATGCAGTTGAATGATTTCATTATCAAAGTGGCAAGATTCTTACGTATTAGAATGCTTTAAACAGTTTGGATTGAGGCTCAAAGTTGGAGATTACTTTTACTTTTACGTTAGTTGTTTGTGGACTGAATTTGCTTTAAGGCATAGTTATTAAAACCTGAAGTCTCTGAGGAGAAATTATCCAATGCCCTGTAACCCTGTACTTGCCTACTTTGCATTTATTATTCAATGACTATAGTGGTACATTTTCTACCTGGTCCTGTTTCAATAAATTAATGGTAGTTATAACTAAGAAACTCTTTGAGATTCAGATTCACATATCTAATTTAGCATCTGAGTGCATGAATTGGAATTTTACATATTCAGTTTACAATTAAAACACATTTATCATAGTAAGAAAATTTGCCATACATGGTTTGAGTCCACTAAATAAATTGGATATTAGCTGAGCTGAAGGCCATTGCTGTTTTGCAAAGGGGAAATAATCAAATGACAATTGTGATGATATGCTATAGTCTGTCAAAACTTGAATAATAGCTTTATCCAAAATAAATAATATTGTATCAACCTTTTTTGATAGAGTGATGAGTTCAGTTGACCACGGAAATGCAGTGGACATAGAATACCTTGGTTTCAGCAGAACATTTAACAAAATTTTCTATAATAAAAAATAGGCAAAATGTGATATAGAGTTTACATTATTTAGATAAATAATTGATTCAATATTCATACCCAATGAATGCATGTTAGTGTCAAGGAAGGAAGTGCTGAATGAGTTACATTCTAGTCCTGTGCTATTGAAAATACTGATAAATTACTTGCAGTTAGAAGCTAACAATGTGATGCAAGTGCAACAAACAACAAACAAATGACTAAATGCAATCTTAGGCTGCATCAGTAGAACTGTAGTGTTAGATTGATTGAAGTAATTGTTCCTCTCTATTCTTGTTGATTGGATTGCACCTAGAATATGCATTCACTTCTTGACATTTTATTTAAGGAAGGACATTGTCAAATTGGAGTATGTCCAAAAGAGAGTGATGATGATGATGATGACGATAGGGAGGTCTGAAATAAAAACTATGAATTGGTGGTATCAGGTATATTTAGCTTGAAAAAGAAAAAAACTATGGGAAGGCGTGATATCTGTCTTTAAGTGTTGTATGATATGATAGCTGTCCTTAGGTATTAGAAGGACTGCCATCTAGAAGATGAAGAAGAGTTTTTCAGAGTTAGTGAAGATGTTCATCAGAGATTGTGAAGAACACAGGAAGATCACTTTAGACTACTTATGTTTTAAAGTTTTAAAAATCTATTTATTTTGTTAGTAATAAGAACAACTAAAAATCACTTTAATGCGGTATTTGCTTATATTGGAAATCTCCCCCAAAGACTGGAAAGATAAATTCACTTCTCCTTTCCCCTTTTCTTTCTGTCACTAATGCATAATTGACTTCTTTTTAAAGATATTATCTTTAATTTACTGTCCCAGATAGTTCTCTACAATAAAAAAACTTCGGAGATACATAAAAGCCACTATAATCCAGACTGCTTTATACGTCTATTGTCCACAAATGTAACTAACACAATGATAAAAAAGAATGTTTAAGTATTTCTAAATGACTAAATGATCAGATTTTATGAAAAGAAAGCATAATTCAATCCAGTCAATATTGCTAGCTTTTAACTTCAGGAATGAACCATTTTAGTCTTAAGTAATCTCTTGTTCAGTTTTTAAAACCTTAGATTCTTACATAATTTTTCATAAAGCTTAAATTTTGACCATCTAAAGCAAAACTGGCAAATACTTTATCCAAAGCAACATCTCCCAAGAAGATGTACAGGTAGTCCTCAATTTATGACTGTTTATTCAGGAACTGTTTGAAATTACAAGATTGAAGGAATAAATTTAAGAAGGTACTGTTACAGCACACACACCCCATGGTCATATAATTACAATCTTGGCTCTTTATAAATAATACACAAAATGCAAAAGATCATGAGAACAATCTAACCAGTCCAGCATTCTGCTTCACCCATGCTTGGTTCTCAAGATCAATCAATGTGCATTAGGACTTCAACAACCAACAATTAATAGCCATCTGATCGATGGCTTCTAGATATATTAAAATAGCAACTCCTGGAATTTCTAGGTACCATAGCTCACATAACTGAAGGATATCTGTTTGAATAGGATTACAGAATAGCATCAGCTTTCTTTCCATTAAAGAAAACTGATGGTTGTTTCCAAACTTAATTCTTTATTAATCTTATTAAATAGTATTCATTTTATATGACACTAGGCAATATGAATTAAGATTTAACTTTCAAGGCTACCATCATTTTTTAAAGTTTAACTTTTATGAATTTATGAAGCATTAACTTTTGAATGTTACTGATGCACTGAAAAATAACAGTAAAAGCCACTGTACTCCAACTAATGATTTAGGATAGTTATATTACTGGAAAAATATCTGTGTTCATGGCTGTCACAAAAAATCCTGACAGAATCCATACATTTGCCATATCCATTATGAGTGTAAAGAATTGCTTTGAAATGCATGATCCAACCGTTAAGCACACTCTAGTTCTTCATATGATTCTTGAACAGTATCAGTGGAGCACTGCGATGGCAGTGACAGAGCAGCTCCCCTCTTACAAGCTTTGTTATAAACTGGAAATAGGACTTTTGATACTTGTGGCTCTGATAGCACAAATTGTTCTCAAGTCACAAGATACAAACTGTCAACTGAACCAAAATACTGATTATTTTTTCTACATACTTTTTCTGAAGGAAGAAATACTGGCTTTAGCAACGAGCTAATAGCAATAAGCTTAGAAATAGTGCAAAAGTGCATGCAATTACAACTGAAAGACAAAAAGATTTCCACGCACTCAGTATTAACCTAATGAGTAAAATCGGTGCAATGAGTCTTTCAGAGCAATATGCTCACAATCTTGCAAAGGAGCATATTTCTTCTTTTATCATCTTCTTTTATATGGATTATTGTATCTTGATCAAAGGTGGTAGAAGGCCACTAATTTGAAAGTCAGTAAATAACTGAAAGCACGTAGTATACACACCCTGTCTTCCATGTCAAATTTTAAACATGGGTAGAATCTTGAAAGATTGTTCAGTCTCTTAAAATCTGGGTTTTATCTGCCTGAATCTTATGAAATTTGTCAATTTCCCAAGATTCTGGCCAATTAAAAAAAGAAAAGAAAATGTCAATAGTCTCCATACTCCAACGTTAAAAATGTTTACTATAAGGCACTGGCCATCTCAAAGAAAAAAAAAAACATCTTTCATTTTCTTTGAATCTTGACATGTTGGAGAACAAAACTACTGGATTCCTAATGCAGATGAACTCTAGAGAGCCATTTGCTAGAATGGCCAATAACATTCTATTTGTATGATACAGTTGCTGGCTCTAACACAACAGTTTAGGTCAAATAACCTATAATTCAAACATAAAATGAATGTTGAGTTCTTGCCTGCTTGCTTTGAAACCACAGTAGAAATGCAGGACTGTAGCAACGAATGATTTATTCAATTTGATATTTCAGCCAAAACGTTTCTTGGTACAAATTGTTATAGTCTGCAATAATACAGAACAATAGCTTATGTTAAAAAAAAAACAAGAATAAAAGAAAAATAGACTCACAAACAGTAGTTTTTTTCTATTTACTGCAAGGTTCCCTTAGTTGCTTACTCTTAGTCCAATAGCAACTGAAACAGAATTTTGTCTTTTATAGGAAGCAACAACAGACTTTTTCTATTTGTTCCTTCTCTGGTGGATGAATAAGACTACACTGGCCCCAGTGTTTGTTTTGTTGATCTGAAAGCCCCTGGAAGAAGCCCAAGCATGTTTCTCTTCTACTCTGAAGTCCCATGGAAATAACAAATATTTCCGAAATGCATCATTCTTATTTTAAAATGTACATGATATATGCGAAATTAATACAAAATTGAATAATGCTTACCCTACTGTAAATCCATTCATAATGAACCAGCCAGTTTCTTTATCAAAATCTCCTCAGTATGTCAAATGCTGAAAACAACTTTATTCATGACCAACGGATGTCATGTAGCAAATGATGGAGACAGAAACACATCTAGTCAAAGAAGATGAATCAATGAACCAAAGTCTGGGGTTTTTTAGCTAGCCAGCCAGAACCAAGGAATAGAAGTTTAAATAGCATTAGGTAATTAAAAGCTGCGGATTCTGGGCCAGCCGTTGAATATTAGTCTGATAGGTATTTTGCTGCTATTGATACTGTTAATAGCATTTTATACAATTAAGGAAAATAGACAATTACAGTTTTAATCAAAATACATTGTCAATGGTCTCATCATTTGCAGTTTTGGTTATATAAAAAGTACTTTTGATAGATATAGCCAATATTTCGTATTCATTGTAATGGCACCAAAATCTCTAGTTTGTTTGCTAATGTGTGCTAAAATGGCAAGCATTCATGAGTGTGAATGCTAAAAAGAAAATTAACAAACGGAAAAATGAAGTCATTAGTTTTATGAACCTACTAATAAATTAAACCTTGCCTAAGATGTATTGATTTTCTGTGGCCTTGACTATAGAGTAATGTCAGGCATGCCCGACAATCCATTAGATTCAGCATGCAAATCTACTTACAATTATTTGTTATTTGTATTTGAAAAGATACATGAGTATCAGATTTAATCCAGATTTAAATTTACTAGATCCTTGATATAACATCAGTACATGAGTGATCACAATTTAGATATTTTTTTAAAATGGGAAATGAGTTATGTTTTTCATAAAATAGTTTGAAATGATTAAGTTTGTACACTCAAAAATATTTCAGACTTGCTATATTGTCCAACTATTAATCAAATAATATTGCCATAATGTTCTATGAGTCTGGTAAGATATTTTACAATAAAAATAATACCCTGCAACAAACCAGAAAAATATAATAGAGGAACTATATAGTATAATGCAAATAAACACCATAAATAACTATGATTATTCCCTCGGGCTGTTGAAAAAGATACGCAAAAACTTTTCACTTCAGACCAGAGGTATCTGGTCTGCTAGATTTTCAAATACAGATTTCTGAATATTGTTCTGTTTGAGAAATTGGGAAGTCCTACTGATCCAGATCATACTTGTAGATCTTTATAAAATATGGAACTGAATATGCAGTATTTATCACCAGTGCAACTAGCTTCAGAGCTTAAATTTTATAGTGTGTATCTGTATATTTCATCAAGAGCCACAATTTTAGCACCATTTGTATAAGACGTACATTATTATTTTAGACCACAACAATTTTTATAAAAAAATGTGTTTATATCAACAAACTCCCATATGTATTTTAATACGATACCTTTTAATAGTTTTACCTCACACTGAGAGATAGGGGGCATATGACTTTGATAAATAAATAAATAATAATCCATGAACCTGGAAATATCATAAAATGTGAAACTGTACCTAATGATGGCATATGAGCTTGAGTGTAATTAAAAATTATAAAATATTCTTACATACTGTAGGCAGGTTTTTATCATATTATGAATCAAGCTAAGGTGCATTAGTTCCCCAGGTCAAGTTACAAGTTTGGCAGGTATGATGAGATTTGAATCAGGGACATTATTAAGGCTTTCTAGTGCTTACACGGCTATCCTAGTGGAATACATTTTGATAAATGTCTGTCTACTCAGAAAATCGAGATAGGCTCTCCATGTTTGAGTTTGAGATGATGTGGTGCCTTGATGCTTCAAAAAGAGGCTTGGGGCATACTTTGGTTGTATTGCAGACCATCCCTCCAAATGGTTTGTTTGTTTAATTATTTGTTTATTTGTTTATTTATTTATTTATTTTATTTATATACCGCCTCTCTCCCAAATAGGGACTCGGGGCGGTGTACAACCAACTAAAACAGAAACAATACAACAAATATCAATTAAAACAAAATTAAAAGAATTAAATTGGGATATGGTTGATTCTCTCAAATTTAAAAATTATGAATTATAAAATTAAAACTGATTAATTTAAAACTCCAAATAATTGATGCTAGGCCAGACCAGCCTGTTGGAACAAAAATGTCTTTAATGCACGCTGGAAGGTCCGCAAGTCTGTGATGGTCCAGATCTCCGGGGGTAATTCGTTCCAAAGGGAGGGTGCCCCCACAGAGAAGGCTCGAACCCTCGGGGCTGCAAGCAGAGGTTGCTTATTCAGTGAAGAATCAAATGAGGCTAGCTTATGTGAAAATTTATTTGTGAACATGAAGCTGTGAGAGCCTTCCCTCCTAGTAACTCCAGCCAGCAAAGAATAAACAGATGGAAATTATAAGTGTTGTAGTCTCAAAACATTTCAAGGACGCAAGTTGTAAATACAATTTTGGATTTCACATTGAGGAAAAGAAGATCTTCCAGCACAAAATGACCAAAACTGATAAAGGAGAAGTCATACTATATATAGTCATCATGCATTTTGTATCCTCAGATGAATTACAGATTACAGATGAAAATGCTTCTAAAAGGGATCAGGTAATTCTTGGTTTACGACCACAACTGAGCCCCAAATTTCGACTGCTAAGCGAGAAAGTTAAGTGAGTTTTGTCACACTTTACAACCTTTCTTGCCACAGTTGTTAAGTGAATCACTGCAGTTGTTAATTTAGTAATGTGGTTAAGTGAATCGGGCTTCTCCATTGATTTTTTGTCAGGAGGTCATAAAGGGTTATCATATGACTTTGGATCACTGTAACCATCATAAATATGAGCCAGTTGCCAAATGTCTGAAATGTGATCATGTGACCATGGGAATATTGCAATGGTTGTTAATGTGAGAAACGGCCATAGGTCATTTTTTTATTGTTGTAAATTTACATGGTCACTAAATGAACGGTTGTAAGTCGAGGACTACCTGTATTCTGTTGGCAATGCCTACACAGAAACACATCTGCTCTTGACATAACACTCTAGTATGTTTTTGCTTTATTTGGGTTTTTTAAAAATCAATGTTATACAGAACATTATTATATGTAGACATCAAGTCATTTGGAAGAGAATTAGTATCTTTTTAGTAATATAACTGTTTCCTTATCATATCACCAGAACATAGAACTTCAGCTGTATCAGGTGTCCCATTGGATATAGCTTAGAAAGAAAAGAAAAACTGGAGTACTAGGAAATTTTTGAGATCTTTTTCTCTCTCTCCCACAACTGAAAGGAGTTTGTAAATTACTCGGCTCCTTCTCAGTCATCACTCCTTGTTTAGAATGTCTGAAAATGTCATAATAATTTGGCAACAAAGAGGTAAAGAACCAGAAATTCCGGCTTCTAATTTTAAATATTAATCTCATTGATAATATCAAATTCTAACTGCTGTCTTGCCATGCCAAACAAATTCACAATATAAAACATTTGGATGAGTTGGAACTACAATGGCAATATACAAGCATAGTTTCTAGAGGTATGTTATTGTAATAAAGGAATCACTGAAAGGCAGGTTTTTGAAAGAGCCATTGCTAATGGACACCATGCCAGAGTCGCTCAAGGAATACTGCTGCAGAATTCCAGCCAGTGTTCAGAAGATACAGATCGATGCTCCTGCAAGCAGAGGCTGTCTAAATCTCCATTTCATTCATTAATTTGCAATCTGAGCTGGTTAACTCTTTAATGTGGGAGCAACTGTCAGTGGAGAGGCCACTGGGGCATACAACTTCCCCTGCAGTATCTGACCTGTCGATATTTCTTGGAACATTTTGTTTAAACTGAAAGAGCTAATGGCAAAAGAGAAAAACCAACGGGGTATGGAAGAAATGGCACTTTTGTAAAAGTTTACGATATTAAAACATTAGAAGATTCACTCTTATACTGCCATTCAGTTTGTGCAAACCAGTAAGGACTTGAGGTGATATAATTTCCCGACATCTCAGACAGCCTCTCAGTTATGCAATTTAAGCAATTCAGGGATGCATGCAGAGCATTGCTTCTTTGGGGATTCTTTCCAGCTCCTTTACCGGCTGCAGGAGGTCTTTGTATTCCTCCTATTGAATGAAGCAACATTTTGCACTGAGGTTGGTATATGTATATGTATCTACTGTTTCCCCAGGGATCAATAAGGCTGGATACCTGTGTATCTTTGCTTTGTGTATACGTTTGCTCTCCCAGCATGCTGCAACAGCATGGTTTTGGCAGTATGAGAACTCTGAGAAGCACAGACAAGGCTGCAGATGCTCCACTCTGGATCACATGATAAGGGGGAAGAGTAAGGAATTTTAAAATAGAGGAGTTTTTATAGAAGTGGATCGTTGGAAGGTTTTCTTTGATTTTTTTTTCTCAGTAGCTCTCAGCCTATTTAGTCCCATTTTCAAACTGAATCTCTTGTGTGGCTTCTCATAGCATACCAAATATAATTCTGTTCTGTTCTATTATCCTGCTGACAGTCAGACAGTCCCCAACCTCGTTACATAATTCCTTTCCAACAAGTCATTGGGTTGGAAAAGAATAAATAGCAATAGCAACTAAGACTTACATATCACTTCATAATGCTTTACAGCACCATCCAAGAGGTTTACAGAGACATCATATTGCTCCCAACAATTCTGGGTCCTCATTTTATCAACCTCAGCATGATGGAAGGCTGGTTAGGATCAAACTGCTGGCAGCCAACAGAATTAGCCTACAATACTGCATTGTAACCATTGTGCTACCACAGCTAAAACTGGAGAGACTAAAGTATCAAGAGAAAACAATATGTAATTACAGACATATGCTTTGTGATTACATCACTTAGGATCTATGACATAGGCAAGCGGCCTCCAATCTTTTGGGCGCCAGGGACCGGTTCTACAAGAGAGGTTTGTCTGAGGGATGGAGGTTTTGTGTGCTGTCTACATCATGCAGATGGGGCTTTTCTTGTTTTCACGGCCCAGTTTCCGGTATGTTGTGGACCTGTGCCAGTCCACGGACTAGGGGTTTGGGACCCCTGACATAGGCAGAAGGACGAAAAATAAACTTCAATCTCCAGTTTCCTTTGTGAAACAGTTTGAGTCACACTGCTTCTTAGCTGAAGGAAATGAAGGGTTCAAGAATAACAGCATGGGATATGCCAGGCATTTCTGCAAATTATAAATAGGAGCTCAAACACAGACTGGTATAATTATTAAAACAAACCACCAAGACTTGTGGGCTTTAGCTGTTTTCTTTATACAAATATTGAATTTACTAATTTCCCTTGCCTTGCTGTTGAATAAAATAAAGGGCCTCTCTCATCCCCCACCTTCATAGAGCTGATTCCCTCCTTTGTTTAAGATTAGATGCACTGCTGAAGTGCAAGGCTGCAGATAACAGGAATGTAAAATTCATAACATTTAGGACTATACCACAGGGTGCACGCACAGCAGTTCCTTGTTCATTACTGGACAATCAGTACTTTCTGTATATTAACTGAGGTAGGTTGGATCCACTGGGGAGGGTAAAGGAAGCATCACATAGTTTTAATCCTCTAGTCAAATTGTTTGCAGATAAAATTTTGATAACACCTGTTTTTTCCCTCTTTCTCTTGGCCAATACAATCCACTGAGTACGCTGATTTTCAGAATTTCCCTGTAGAATTGTCAAACATATGTATTTGTATTTCATTA
>JAEANM010003472.1:0-17512 GCA_017656035.1 Myanophis thanlyinensis
AGCTGCAATCTTTGTTTCTATTTTATTTAAAAAAAGGGGAACTTTTCATGCTTCAGTCGCCTTGACAATGTCAGACACAGCTAGTAGGAGAGACTAAAAGTCCACAGAGCAACTGAAGTTTCTCTGTTCAGTTGAAGATTGCTATGGTGTAACTGAAGTTGTACTTTTCCCCATTTCTGAACCCCCCCCCCTTTCCTTCTTTTAAGAGTAGTAGTATTTGCCTTCTATTTTAGAAAATATTTTTCTCTTCCTTGGACTAACTAAATCTACAGAAGATTGCACAACAATGCTGGACTGCAGCGACTATGTTTTAGGTGGGTATCAGTTCCACTGACTTCTTGCAAGCATGTAATATGGAAATAGTGGTTGTTAAAATTGAATAAACATATAGGCTTAATTGCATATGTAGAATTGGGGGATGCATTTGAAATGTTGAAATCTGTTAGTGATTCAGTAGCAAACGCCTTCCCCATTCTTCATTTTTCTTCCAGAGAATCTTACTCTTCAGCATTGGACAAATGGAGTTGCTCATGACTGTCAAGAATGGAAGCTTACAGAATTTTAAAATTTAAAACATTTGTCTTTTGACAGAAATAAGAATTTGTTTACTTGTATATATTACTGTTGCTATTCTAGGGTATTAGGAAAATACTGTCATCCATTGTAGCTTCATCAGATCTTATATTTTATTTGTGTGTATATATTTTTGAACTGAAGTCATACTTCACTATTTAAAGCAAGCAAACATTACTAACAACCATTGCTTTTGATATTAATGTTTAGCTACTAATATTATCTCCTAGTTTAATTTCTATTAAATGAATGGTTTTATTTTTATTTTTAAATATATTTTTAAGGTTAATAGAATTTTCTACCTCCAGGGCTTTAAATATTCAGCATTTTTAAACTTATGAAAAAGAATTTAGTTACTTTTAAATAAAAACAGCACAGATTGAACTGTTTTTAGAACAATTATTTCAAGCTCTTCATATCATTTTCCAACGTGAATTTCACTTCAGTTGTATTCAAGGGGTTTTCATCTGGCCTTTTGAAATTTTGGGAATCTTATGAAGTAATTTTGATAACTGTAAGAATATAAATGAACATTAGCTGTTTATACAGACTGCAGTGTTAGCAGAACCATTGCCTCAATACCCCATATTATTTGTTTTGAAATGGTAACGATTATGTGGTTGGCTGACTATGGAGTATTAGAGATCTGTCAGAATTGTACTAAGAATGAATCTAGAAGCTAATTAGCATATGACTTCAGTACTGCACCTGTTATTTTCTGTCCTTGCTTCATTAGAATTCTGTTATTTTAGAATACAGAATTCTTTTAATGCCATTATAAAACATTAGATTTGCTGCATTTTATGAAAAGAGAAAGACATAGTTTAAAATGTGAATTTATTCTACAATGTGCTATCCAAATTGTGCTTTATAGCCACACCTTTCCATTAAAAATACATTTGACTAGTACTTTTGCATTCACTTTTAAATTGGACTCATCTTGCAGATTACAATTTTTTCTTAATTTTCTTCCTATATTGGTGAACCAGATACCTTCCGGAGTTCACAAACAGTTCATGGAGGTTCTATTTGCTTTTGATGTCCTCTTGAGCTACTTAGTGTCACAGTATCATGTAGTTGTAAAGTCATTACTGCAATCTTGTATTAAGGCATAAAGGATTATTTGTCTTCCTTCAACTAAATTCTAGACAATGTGACAGCAAGTACATCCTCTCATTTTGAAGTACATACATCATTTCTTGTGCTTCATGATCATTTGTATACTATTATGGTAATACATCCCATTAAACATATTTCCATTATATTGAAATCTTTTGAGGACAAAATGTTGTATTTGTTTCAATTTACATTTATTCCTAACACATAAAATCTCTCTCTCTCTCTCTCTCTCTCTCTGTGGGGGTGGGTGGGGGTGTGTATTGTGGGTGTGTTTCTTTCATGCAGTCTAATAAATTCATTAAACTTTAAGAACAAGCATAGAATATTCTGTTGTACAAATGTGTTTAAAATTGGTGGATATAGAAAAAATAATTTTTGAAGATTGAGTACTTGTAAGTAAAGCATACTGCATATTTATATCGCAAATATTCAGTATTGAGAGCATATTTTGTGTGTGTGTGATATATAAAACATTTTGATTTTTAGGCCAAGGTGTAATCATGAGGAAACTGGTCTTTTATGAAACTATGAATTAGTTTCACAGTGGACAGTACTTTACCATCATTTTTTGCATGATTTTGCATACTGACTATTACTATATGATCTGGCTCTGTTTCGGATTATTCAGATAACTGCATGCATGATGCAAGAATAAAGTTTGCATTATTGGTGAAGCAGTACCTGCTGACATAATCAGCTGTTCAAAGAAGAAAATGATAAAACTAGGGTGATAAAACTAGGATGTAACATAATACACAGACACACATCAAACACACATTCATCTATACATACACAACATGGCATTTTCATACTAAGAGTGATAGCCCAAGCTTTGTGATTATTTTAATTTATTATACCTGTCCCACGTACTCTGACTGAACCTTAATTTAACAAAAAGATATATTTAACGTTTAACATGCATTTTTCCCATGCTGTATTAAAAGAGGAACAAAATATTATGTTATGAAATCTGTTAATGTGTATATAGGATTGAATTTACATTGAAAAAAGAGCATATTTCGCCATGAACAGTAGAATTTCCTATTCCTGTGTTTCTCCACCATCTTGTATGCATAACCCAATTTTGCCCCCAAATTGCCTAGTTATAAAAATAAGTAATAGTGGCAGAATGGAATTTGCCAATGAAATGTTAATGTTGGAACCAGACCCAAGTTTCAATTTTAAAATCTGTTTTTGAAAACCTGAATATCCATACAAAAGGGTTTTGTTCAATACTATATTGAAACAAACAACTTCATGGAATCATTTACAAGTTTGGAATTTGAAGTAATTTGTATAATGGCAAGTAAATACATTGACAATCTGGAATATTATTTAGTCAGGTTTGTAAAGCTTCATTTTTCAAGCTACATGTGTTTTTCTCCCATTTCATTTTTTTATCTTATGAAAAATGACAGACTTTGCCTAATAGTTAATGTTTATTATGTATTACTTATTTTCTCAAGATTTGTTTGTGCATCTGCTAAAAGTAAGTTAATTGTTTTGTTTCACAGGTTTGGAGAATTTAATTTTGCCTTTGCCAATTTTCCCTGCAATTTTAATGCAGTCTTTACTTATAAATAAATACTATATGTTGTCCTAAAATGGCACTCTCTATGCTGTCCTAGTGGTTAACTCTTTCTAGTTTTTGTCTGTAAACTTCTATGGAAGTTTGAGAACATCCCCAGTTATCTGTTGTACAAGATTTGTTGATTATTTGAACTTGGCAGTATATGTTACTTACAAGCAGAGTAATAATTCAAGTAGGCATTCAAATCCAGATATTACTCCTGTCTTCTGATTTATAATTCCCAGGTTGAGTTGTCAATTTACATCATTGCTTTCAGAAATGGGCAACTATTCTTTCTACCAGGATAATGATGGCTGTGAATAGATGGGGGGGGGGGGGAGAATTACAACAGAAATAAACACAATGCTTCTTGTACCCGGGATATTCCTTCCCTATCAATTTTTACAGAAAAAAAATAAGTTCATGAAGATTTAGTACATTTATAAAGGTACAAAAGACAAGTGGTTTATTGAGTGTTTTTGTTTACTTGGTTTTTCATAATGTTCTAGAATAATTACCTCAATTGTAGTAATTAAAACCCTAAATGTGCCATAACTGGAAAGATAAAGAATGGATGGTATTTTATAAAGACAACAATATTGGCTACAATATTATTGTTTCATACAGTTCCAACAGAAATCAATTTGCTTGCAGAAAAGAGTCTGTTCCTAACTGGAAAGTGATGGAACAAAGTTTAAAGATCTAGGGTACAATGAATGATAGTACTTGAAAGGGATTCAAAATTGTTTTTATGATATAGGTCTTTGTTGTGTCATTTAAATGTGAGAACTATTCAGTTTTATTTTCTTGAATCTTTTTTTACTCCTAGAAATAACATAGAACTCTCCTACTATCTGCATAACATGCAAATATTGTATTGTTATTAAATGGCAATGTTTGTATTACCATTGCACAGTGACAATATTGGGGAGATTTCAATGTTAGAGAAGGAGTTATTTCTTAAAAATAAATGCTAGGATGTGTCATCACATTCAGGTTAGCATAGTAATACAATTGCACAATGATAGCTTACATAATATGGGAACTTCTAAAGATATATCTGCATCAATATAAGAAATGGGATTGGCACTGGGAGACTTACAATGGAAAGAAAGTTTAACAACTTTGGAAAGTTGTATAAGAATTTCAGAAAAACAAATTTTAAATAAAACTCAATAGAAAATGCTAATGAAAAAAATATCAGTGCAAGTCTACTTGTTTAGCCAATGTTTTTATTTATTGCCAAATAATTAATTGTAGCAATGAAGCACATAATTCTTATTCCAGTAGTTCTTTTTAATAATAAACAGTATTTAAAGTTTTGTGGTGATATGTGGGGATTTTTATGTCCCGGTTTTCTTTTAATATATTTGTGAATGCAAACTTAGCAATTAGGGTACAGTTTACTGTAGACTGATAAATAAAAATGTCGTGATTACCACAGTCATAAAGATAGAGTCAGTAGGACCTTTTTCTCCTAATCACTATCTTTTTTGTTTGTTGTTTATTTCTGATGCAGACTCAAGAATGAATACTCCGTCAGAAACCAGTAAACCTGTAAAAATGGAGAGCGGGGATGGGGAAACAGGTATGGATTATATAGTACTTGAATCAGATTTCTTAATAACACCACAGTAATTAATCACATGAACAGATTTACTTGCTTCCTACTTTTCTGTGTTCAGTATGACAATATGTTGAGCAGAGCATCTATGCACCAATCCTATGTAAATGTGTATTAATAATAGATACACATTTTTTCCTGAAGTATAAGGCTGTTGTTAATTCAGATCTGCTATTCAGATTTGTGTTTATCCAATATATACCTTCTGTTTCCCCCTCCCTTCCCCCCATGGTAGAGAACCTGTTACATATAAAATGTGAAGTTGGCAATCTGTTGCTTTGTGTGCTTGTTGGCGTGTTTGTGTTTGCTGTTATGAATGAAAGAACTGCCTAAGGAGTAACAGAAGAGTGCAAAAAAATACTGAAAATCTAGATTTCAGTTCTGTAGTTTAGCCCATTACATCAGTATTTTAAATGATAACAGGGCATTCCAAAAGTTCTGCTTTTTTAAGCTGTTCTTTAACATGTAAAACAACTATTTAACTGACACTGTAAAGATAAGTTATGATATTTGCTGTTTTGAGTTAGTAAAGAAAATCTCAACAATAAATTTTAAGAATTTGTTTTGAACTTAATTTTTTATTTATATCTGTAATCTTCAGCTGTTTTGAGTTGCTGTCTGTTTTTCTTTACCCTTTCAATTTCTTTTTTACATTGCAATTGTACATAGTATTTTGCTTTTGTCCGAATACAAGCATTTTTATTCAACACTAATTCTACTACAGTCATTTTTCTCCTTTATTTTAAAAAATATTTTTAAACAATTTCCAGCCTTCAAAATGATTGCTAACAATAATCTTACAGTGGTTTGGAGCAATATAAGTTAATAAAGCATAATATATGAATAATGTAGTTTATTATGATACACTGGGAATTAATTAATTGGTTGTTCCCTGAAGAAATGCTTTCTTTTTATAAATTGCTCAGTAATTTTGTCTGCAGTTAACATTTCTGCTTCATCCAGTATCATAAACATTTTAATTAAATTGTAAATTAAATGAAAAAGAGGTCACTGAATTATTATTCAGGAATAGCATAGTTGAGAACTAGAATGAGGCATCATAAGATCCTTAAGCCGTAGTCTCTGATCCTAATTTTAGTCAAATTATATTTATTCCATTCTGTAAATTTCTCAGAGAAAATCGGCAAGAGGGCCTTTTCCCTCTTGGCCATTTCCACTGAGAACGACTTAGTCTCAAGTATGCAAGTTTTGATATATACAGTATCTTGCTCAAGTGGTGTGCTGATAAATATACAATAAGCACAAGCCAACAAACAACAGATGAGGGCTCTGGTCTCAACTGACTCACAATATTCCCCAAAAATGTAACAATTGGCTCTTATGAGTTGGCTGTGGCACATCTCTGCCTTGCTCATACTAATCGTTTAGAGTGGGAATATGTGCAAATTGCTATTTTTGTCCTTTTTGACTATGGACTGAATGTATGTTTCTGAGTAAGATAAATATTAAACCAAATAGTTTAGTTAAAAAATGTTTTAGTTGCTTTTATAACATATCCATGTAGATTTCTATAGGTTTATAACATATCAGATACTCCTGTCGGGTATGCTGGAGAAAGCAGGGTTTGTAACATATTAAACAGTGAAATTCAAGTTCAATAAAAATATAAGGTATTTAAAGTCTCTAGTCATACTCTTTTCCTGTTATATTCTTGGGACAGTCTTTAACAAGATTTATTGAAATGGCAAATAGTAAAACTTTAATTTCAGCAATTGGATTAGTTTCACTTTACAAAATAATTTATCTTTCAATTTATTAGGACAAAAACTTGTTCATCCTATTGTGTTCTTATGAACTAAAGAGCTGACTGTTTTTTTCCCAGATAACTGAAACAAGCAGATTGTTGTTTCCAAATCATTTCCTGAATTTGTTTATACTCTGAACAAACTATTATAGTATCAGAAGCATAATTATAAATTAGAAAATTAAAACCGATCATTTAATAGTTCACTGATTCAGAAAATAAAACATATTATTTGCTTTTTTTATTTATTTGTGAATTTATATATTGCTTATTTCAAAAATTGTAGGAAATTTATATCTCAGAACAGCAACAAGAAAAAATAAATATGAAATCCACACAGCCAAATTAAATATTCCCCTTAAGCAGCTGCCTCAATTGTTATTCCTCCACACTAAACACTTACTGAAAAGGGACTTTTCCTTTACCACAAAGACATATTTATTTAATCTCCCATCTTATTTTGAAGGAGAGAATCCTTAGCCTGCTGGGTTGGCTATATAGAGTGGACAAATCTATTTGGATCAATAATTTTTACTGACAATAAAATGAATTAACAGAGAATAACTAGGATCTTCAATTTGACCTGGAAGCCAATAAGTAATCAATGTAGTTCCTGCAAATACTGGTTATTCTAGTGCTTGCAACTGTATTTTGTATCAATCACAACTTCTGAGTAGACTTTAATGGCTGCCTCATGAAGAGTATTAATCCAACCAGGAGCACATAGGTAGTTGTTGCTAGATCCTCAGGTCCAGAAAAGGCTCCAACTGGGACACCAGCTGCAGCTGGCCAAAGAGTGTCCTGATCATGGACTTGCTATTCCAACAGGAGCTTAAAATCTAGAGGGAACCCTTAAGTTGTAAACCTGTTCTTTCAGGGGAAGTGCATCCTGACCAGAGCTAGTGGAATAATTCTGGAATTAGAGGGCTTCTGAACAAACAAAACTTCCATCTTTCTGTGATTACTGCTAAGTCTGTCATCCAGTTCCTCACAGCCTACAAACACAAAGACTTCCGTAGCATCTCCTGCTTGTCCTGAGGTAGAAGTGTACTGTGGGGTATTATTTACATACTGATGGTATGTTTTCCTGAACTACAGATAACCTCTTCCCGTAGTTTTAGGTAAATATTAAAAAGCAGGAGATGCTGAGGAGCCATTCCTCACCATCAACTTACTGAGACTACCTTCTCGGGAATCATTGATTGATATGATTATTTGCCACTGAGAGATAAAGCAGGACAAAGAGCAGCATCCTCTCCCCATCTAAATGGATAATTTCTGATGACTGAAGAACTGCCCCAGGTTTTGTGTGACATGTTGAAGCTATACTGTAAAGTAGGCAGGGTTATATGTCTGGTCATCTTTAAAGGAATGGGTGAGAATTGCATTCTGTCTTCGTGCCTAAACCCTGACTGATAAAATGCTTCTCTAGCACTTTCTCAACATTTGTTAAAATAAAAGATTGGAGATAGGTAATAGTTGTCTATAATGGCTGGATTAGAGCATGGTCTCTTGAGAAGTCTTCCCCATCTCTTCCAAGTCTGGCAGTGCCATTCCTTCCCTCAAAAAAGCACTTGTTAGCATCTAATGTAGTTCCTATCTACTATCTAATTTCACTAAAAGTTGCTAAATCTTATATTTGAAAATCTGTAAAGTTAGGATTTTTTTATTGAAGCTATAGGTTAGGATAATAATTCTTAATTTATCCAATGCTTATATTATATTCATATATTGTATTCAAGTAGAGAAAGTAGTACTTTTCCATTTCTTTCCAAGAACAGAAAATCTGGTTAAGTTATAGTCAGCTTGAAGTATGTTTAAGTAAATTGTTTAATCCAGCCAACAAACCTACTTATTGAATCCATATTGAATCAATTTGATAGAAAGTGTTCAAGAATAATAATATATTTTAAATGAAACAAAGATTAGAACTTTTTTTATTTTTCACTCTTTGCTACATTAGTATTTCACATTTCTATGCTCAAATACTTCTGTGATCTGGTTCCATGTTGTATTTCTTCTGTAATTTCTTGGTTGTCCCAAAGATGCTTTTTCCAAAGGGAACTGCACTTTTTGTTTTTCTTTGAAAAACACCTTTGGGATGACCTGGATGACTGAGAATCTGCATAGACATTCTATATTAGTTGCATGCCTTCTAATGGCTGAAAGACTTTCGAGATTTTTGTGAATGTTGAGAACTGGTCAATAGTCCTGACTACTTGTATAGTACAGCCCTATTCAAGTAGTCGGGACTATTGACCAGTTCTATCAAACAAAATGAAGTATCTGCAAAACTTAAACTATCAATTGTTCCTCTTAAATTGACTCAAAAATGCAAAAAAAGGAGTCTAGATTTTTAGCTTCACCCTTTGGAGAAATCTAGGGACCACAAAATCTGGTGGGCTACATGTAGCCCTTAATTTGGTCCTATGTAATTTAGCATATAAATAAAGAGGTCATAGTACTGTCATATTTTGAAGAACCAGCACTACTTCAACTTAATTTCAGCAGTAGTAGATTTTAGCCTTTCCCTTTCGTCTTGTCCTCTTTCTTTTCTCCTCATTCCTCTTAATTTCACAGATTATTTTATTGAGGCAACACTTTTTTAAATTTATAATGTAAATGGCAATATTAGATCTTGTTTTATGATTATAATATTTACTCTTATTTTAAGTTTATTGTAAAGTTTTTTGTCTTAATATTTTAAGTGCTTTTTCATTTCCCTAACACTGTATATATTCAAGTGTTCTGATTACAAGTAATCCTTGATTTACAACAGTTCATGTGTGACCATTCAAAGTTACAATGGCATTGAAAAAAATGACTTATGACCATTTTTCACATGTATTACTGTTGCAACAATTCCATTGCTGTGATCAAAAATAAGATGCTTGGCAACTGACTTGTATTTATGATGGTTGTAATGTGCTGATGTCATGTGATCTTCTGACAAAGTTAATGGGGAAACCAGATTCAACTAATAACCATGTTACTAATTTAACAATTGCAGTGATTAATTTAACAACTATGGCAAGAAAGATTGTAAACTAGGGTAAAACTCACTTAATAAATGTCTCATTTAGCAGAAATTTTTTTGGGTCAATTGTGGTTGTAAATTGAGGACCACCTGTACTACATTTTCATTTTGTCATTCCTTTCATATTTCCACAAACGCTTATGAATTCATTGTATTCATTTTATTTCATTTATAAAGTGCTACATAACACTTGAAAGCCCAATATTGAATAAAACTCTATACAGTATGTGTATCTTTTCATGTACTGAGAACTTCTTCAAATTGCTTATCATTCTGAAGATGAAGAATGAATCATTTTAATAGTGATTGCCAAGTTAGTGGAGGATCTGAGAAGTTGCGTAGCAATTGTTTTATTTTTTTGTTTAGTTTCAGACTAAGATTTTTTGTTTCTCTCAGTTTTTAAGGTGATATCATAGTTCCTTTGGCAATATAACTTCTGTATTTACTAATTGTCTAAGATCCAGTTTTGTATTTTATTATGTTGATCTAGTTGGATTTTTAACTTTAATTATGGAAATTTCAGTAGCATTATTCTATTGTGGGTTATTAATAAGTGGCTTTAAATCAGAACAGTAAATGTTAAAAATTTGCTAAATAACAAGACATAAAATACAGGAATTTTAAGATTTTTGTCTTTGAATTGCTACTTGGATTTTAAGGAATCAGCAATTTTTTTTAGAATTGTCTTTAAGAAGAAATTTAATTGGTTATAACTTTGCTTTTCAAGGCACACAAACAAATGGCCTAGACTTTCAGAAACAGACGGTGCCTGTTCCAGGGGCAATCTCCACAGCCCAGGCGTTCCTTGGACATCTTCATCAGGTAAGCATTTTTTTTATACAGACCTCTTGAAAAAAGTCACATAGATAATTTTTATGTTCAGAATTAGCACAGTATAAGGCTGATCTTAATAACTTATATAAAATCTGCCAGATTCTGGAAGCCAATTAGCAGCCAATATATGGAACAAAATTGGAAAATTGCAATGGAAACAACAACAAAAAGCTCAATTGTGTCTTTATAAATAGTATATCATGATCATGTAATATGTGCTTTGGTAGAGTGTCTCATACTGCCATTGGATGGAATCTATGCATATCTACAAAATTACTCAAATTCAAATTTTATTGGTCACATACACAGTTATATGCAGTAAAATGCTTATGCGACTGCCCGCGGCCGCAATTGATAGTAGGGCAGGAGAGTAAGTCTAGACAAAATGGGAGGATAGGATAGGAAATAAGTTAGGGATCGTTGGGCAGGTAGGAATGAGATACAATCATGGTTCCTGTTATAGTCTTGAGTGTTCTTGTGGTTCCTGGTTTAGGGTCCGTATTGTCCAAACAATGTTCTTAGCACATGATACAATTGCATATATTAAATAATTGCATAAATTATGAACATTCATAGGTTTTTTTTGAATATAGATGCTGTCAAAAAGACAACAATTAACAGAGCAATGAAATAATTTCAAATTATCTTTAAACTAGAATTCAGCTAAAAGTTATTACATAAAATTTGATTCTTCAAGACTGAACTAGAGTCTGCAAATCATGATAATTGTTACCACTGCTTGGACTATTGTTTATTTTCAGGTTCTGGGTAAAAGTTCCTATCGATAACTGTTGATGGCTTTGGAATCCATTTGATTAATTTATCTAGAATGATGCAAATTTTGTAGTGGGGTTTCTTTAATAAGGAGAATCAGTGTAATGCAGTAGTTAAGGCATCAGGCCAGAAACTGGAGACCACTAGTTCGAGCGAGATCAAGTTTTAGATACAAAGCCAGCTGGGTAACTTTGGGTCAGTCACACACTCCCAGCTATAAGAAGGAGGCACTGGCAAACCACTTCTAAAAATCTTATCAGGAAAACTACAGGGACTAGTCCAGGCAGTTGCCAGGAAGTCAACAATGACTCACTGACATGCGCACACACACATACCACTTGATCATAAGCAATTCATTTGTAGAGTTTCCTTAGTTTGATTTCATTTGACTGGATTTATGTACTTGGATGGATACATGACTAATTCAGACATTTGATTTCAAACCTCTAGACACTAGAAGCCTAAGTGCTAAACAGCTAATTAGGGAGTAGTTAAAGAAATGCTAGCAAAAGAATTTCCAGTAGTCATCATGAATGAGACGAAGGGTTTTGACAATGAATTTTTATTTTAATTATTGTAATTTTATTTTATTTTTTTGTTTTGCAAATCAGTGATGTTTGGCAAACATGGAGATAAATATGTAGAAATAGAGGAAGAGGTAGCACAGTGATTGTTTGTATATACTGTACATTAAAATATAAGTAAAATGTTATTTTTAAAAAGTGGCAGTTGATAGTAAAAATAATTTTCCATTACAGGTTCTTACTATCGAAAAGAAAAAAAAATCTGAATTAGGAGTCTGCCACATAAATAGTAGTTGAACAAAAATAGTTTCTTGACTGTTTCTATTGTCATATTCAAAGTAGGATGACAGACTTTTAAAACCCATGTTTAAATGAGATGATTATTCATTCTAGAAGTCAGGAAGTTAGTGTAGTGCAGAAAGAAGAGTTTCATATTCTAATGTATCACACATTTAAAGCTGTGACTTAAATCATAATTTTACAATGCGCTGGCATTTCTTAGACTTATAAATTGTTCAATTATATGGAATCTTTTGGCTACCTTAGAACATCTAATAAATCAAAATTACCTTATAATGTATTGGCTTCGCTGTGATAAAAAGATATAGATTCTTGCTTGCCTATTCCTTTTCTGTGTAGCATGTGTTCTTTATGTGAAAAGTGCATGGAGTCTCTTGCTCAAAAGAATCAACTTTTTAATATACTGTTTATACTTCTTGCTTATTTTAGAGTACTGCCAAAATCATACTTGTATGTTGGAGTAAGAAAAGGGGAATGGGTTGAGAAGATTCCAATTGTTTTTTCAATACGTGATCTTATAATATGTCAGAGGCTTTTAATGTTGGCGTGGTAGGAGGTTAATTTGTCAGACCCTTCACTTCTCAATTCCAAAAGCAAACCCTGCCTCCGAATTTTGAGAAGAACATAATAAATGTTTTTATTTTCTTCCAAAGTAGAAAGTGAATTTTGA
Source organism: Myanophis thanlyinensis (assembly GCA_017656035.1). Classification (NCBI taxonomy): domain Eukaryota; kingdom Metazoa; phylum Chordata; class Lepidosauria; order Squamata; family Homalopsidae; genus Myanophis; species Myanophis thanlyinensis. The sequence goes on from JAEANM010003472.1 coordinate 12,791, forward strand.
TTTCTAAAGGACAGCAAATGTTTCCATCCTGAATTTGTTTAACAGATTTTATTTATTTGTTTGGGAAATATTGGAAATTTGGAAAATGTTACTACTGCCTAGAATGGATTGCCCTTTCTCACATTTACTTTTTTAAGTGGAGAATAGTTGTCTTTTTTTTTCTTTTATTTTTTTAAAGGGAGGGGGTTCACTGTTATTTGTCAGAATACTGTCAGGTACTTTTTTCCCATAAAAGTCAAGAAAATGATCTTTAACATCCACCCCCACCCCCCCTTAAGTAAGGTCTTTCCCCACTCCCCTATCCTTATGTAAGAGCTTAAAGACCAGGCTCTTCCAGTTGGTCTGGGACCCAGTGAGGGAGTACCACACGGGAGGTGGCCGTTAAACTGACACTACCTGCCCTTGTGCATCCTGTTCTCTTCTTGTCCATCTTTTAATTCATATTGTGGTACTTTATTTTTATTGTTTCATTGTTTTACTATTGTTATATTTACTTTTTGACAATTTTTCATTTACTGTTGTAAACCAGCCAGAGTAGCCCCTGGTGAGATGGGTGACAAATAACTTTTGTCTGTCTGTCTGTCTGTCTGCCTATCGGCTGTAGGCTTCACTATATTTATACAGTCAGCAAAACTTGTTTCAGAAGTTCAATTTGTCTCACACTTCTATTTATTTGTCTGACAGATGTTAGAATTTTCTGACAATTTAGGTGGTAATGCTGGTTCTATGGAATATATGTTACATATGGATTTCTTTTTTCCCAACTGTCTTACTACCACATGAAAAGGCTTAAGTAATCAGTTATCCATAGTAGAAAATACTAGAAATTAAAGACCTAGTTTATGTCACAGTAAAGGAGTATTTTTTAAAAAAGATATTGAATTCACAGTTTGAGTTAAAATAAATTGTCCTATTTAATTAATATCTATTTCAGTAACAGCGTGTTCTTCAATAGCAGAACACAGAAGCATTCCCGTACTTGCATGAGCCTACTTAGATATAGAGAAGAAAACAAACCTTTTTAAAAATGTGGCTTCAGGAGATGATTATACTGTAGTAGTTGTGTGTACAAAACTTTGTATACTTGTCACAGAACAGCCTGATATTTCCTAGAGTGTTCCACGTTGCCCAAAGACAAACTCATCCAACCACTGGGATGGTTGGAGGCCAATATACTGAAAATATTGTCTCTACTATTTATTTGCTTCCTAATAGAGTTTCCTTCAAATTGAACTTCAGTCCTAGTGATTTTGTGTACGTACTATTTCCTATGCAAAACATAGAAATTGTTTGCCTCAACTTCCAAGCCCAGTTCAGGTATTTCAATTGGTTAGCTTAATCAACTTTGGTTATGCTTCTTGATGATATGTGCAGGAAAAATATCTTAATAAACAAATCTATGTGATTTGGCTGGCTTAGCCTTGGGGTCCTATAATGTTCACTAAAACTGAAATGTGATAGACTATTGGGTGTTTGAGGTTAATGCAACAAGGCAGTAATACACACAAAATGATCAGTGATGAAGCTAGGGTATATGCATGATCAAAGAACATACATGAAAATATACATGCTACACATCAGTTTTAACCAATACACATATTCTTAACAATTCAATCATTTTGTCTGTACTTCTAGTGAACACTTTACATTCATCCATTGTCCACTATCCTTAAGCTTTGTGTGCTGGTTTTTTTTTTAAATACATTTTAAGATCATTTAGAATGTATATAAATTTGTCACTGGGCAATAGGTATTAACGGCTAAATTCAAATTCAAATGTGTCTTAACATCTGTATAGTACTAAACTCTTGTGTTTGTTCGTTTGTAACCTTCAATTGGTGAAACGGTGCATCATAGGACCACCATTTTGAAATCAGCATACCTCAGATAGGCTAATTTACAAAATGCGAATAAAATGTAGGAAAGTTGTGGTAGCTTTAGTGGCTGTACTACCACAGTTAGCTGCAGTCACATGATAGTGATTTCCAAACATTCACTGCCAGTTTCCTACAAGGAAACTCCACGGGAAAGCCAGCAAGGTCAGAAGTTGCTGCCATTCCCATTGCTTTTTGTTCACCCATAGTTATTCTGCCTTTTTGTTTAAGTAAGGAAATATTTCTGAAATGATGATCCAGTGGGTCACAGTTGTCTAGTTAACTATAAAATGTTCAATGATAACAGCTTGTGTATTGTTTTTAAGTTCATGTGGTTTACAAGATTAGTTGGCAAAACCTCTTAGCATTTTTGCAAATATATGTGCTCTATGGTTCAAGTTGATATCCGGTTCATACTTTTATAATAAAAAATATATGCTTAAAACATTATTCGGAGCTGCCTTGGAGTTTACATTTAGTGAGAGGAGGAATACTGAGTATCTGTGACAATTGGCTCCTCTGCAGTGTAGGATTAATTTATTTAAAAATAAAATTTAGGCTATACAGATATGTTTATTGCAGAACATAGCATCATTCACAATCTAATGAGGTGTGGTTTTTTTTTAATGCAGCATGTTTGAACTTCATTTTCATTAAAATGGTCTTATTTTTGCAAATTACGTGTAAGAGAAATGTATCCATAATTTGATACTACAAAAAGAATTGAAACAGTAAAAATTGCAAGTTTTTACCTTTGCCATATCTCTACGACAGCTATGTTGCGATGCTGGTTTGCAAATACTACAGAACAGACAAATTAAACTGGAAGTTGGCACTGCTGATAGAAGCTTTTTTACAGGATAATTACTTGCTTGGTGACAGATGGCATGCTTATACTTTTTATGGAATACAACCCAGAAATGTAGGAAAAATTCAAAAACAGTATTTGCTTATATACTAACTACCTTGTTTATGTCTCCTATTTACATATACTGTATCATATGCTACCTGAATAATATATTTGAGTTCCCAGAGCTATGTATAGTTCAACAGAGTGTATAATACATCTTTTTTGAACTTTTTAAAAAATAAAAAGTGCTATAATCTTACATTTTAAGATATCCTTTCTAGTGTTGTACAATAATGTGATATTACTTAATTCCTGATTTGTTGCTTAGGATGCATATTGCTTACAATATTTAGTTTTTATCCCAATTCAGTTATTCAGTCCTTCAACCAGAGAGTGATTCAAAGCTATCTTATTCAGCTTTTGCTGATTCTGAATCTTGATGTCAAACACTTCAAAAGTAAGCTAGAATGCCTCAGACTAACCATAATTGGAAATCGATAAGTAGCTATAACTTTCTTTGTCAAAATTGGGTAAATTTTTAAAATATCATAGGCCCTTGTAAGTAGAGCAAACTTTTTTTTGTATTTTTTGTGATAACCACAATTTATTTATTTTTAAAGGAGGAAGCAGATAAATACATTACTTCTTGTTCCCCTTCTGAGGGAGCACATCTTTGGGAAAATTAATATCCTTTATAATTTGGAAGTTTGTGTTCTTATGAAAATGAAACACAACACGGTGGAAACCCCTACTTTAAAAAATTGTTAAGTTTGTGTAGAAGGATGTCCTGATAGCTTTGAGAAGAATTTTTAAAAAATTTCATTGGGAGTGATTTTTAAGCTATAAAGAATGGATTACCACCCACCAATCTAGGTTCACACTACATACTAAAATCTGAAGAACATTTATTGAGATGCATATTATCTATGATTCTGTATTCCATCAAATTTCTAATGAAATTTTAATGAAATTCTAATTTTGAGTGCTTCATAAAAAATGCTGTTTTGATTTAGTCAGCTCCTGAATCTTTCCAGATCAGTTCAATTCTGCAATGGGATTCAACCTCCTAGCAAATTTCACTCATTATGATTTCATATCAATGTTGTTTTTTTGTTTTTTTTTGCAATACTGCCATTGCATTCTGCTAAATAATATTTTTATTAGCCTATCTAACTATAGCCTTAGGGGTTTAAGTAATATTTAAGACATAATACTTGTTATGTGTTTTTCAAGCTGGGAAATTTTGTAATAATTTTACTGATTCTATTCATAAAAATGAATTATTTTTATAGGTTCAGCTTCCTGGATCAAGTTTACAAGCTGCTGCCCAATCCTTAAATGTACAGGTAAGAATTACTATAAATTTCTTTCTGTCTTAGTCCATTAGTTAAAATATGAATAGTATGACACAATAACGTTGTATTATAGCTAAGGTGTTCAACAGCAATTAATACTGTTAAAACTATTAAAAAGTGCTCCTTTTATATTACAGAAGTAGATATCATCATCATTTTATCTTACCTTCTTAATATATCATTTTGGAAGATTATATAATGTTGGAGAAAATACATTTATTTTCAGTATTGAATCTAAAACTTGTTCATTTCTATCAAAGATATATAGCTGACTAGTCGAATAAGCTTTTGTATATTGTATGATGCTATACCAAATTGTGATCCTCTGATTCTTACTATTAAAACATTCAACCAATATATTAAAAAAGAAAAGGAATACAACAAATAGTATTTTGAAGTGCCTTCATTATAAGAATGCTAAAGACTAAATACTATTCTTGAAGCCCTCTAGAACACACATCTAGTTACAAATGATGCTTCTGAAAAGAATAGGAAAAGTGACCTTCTTCTGTAAAAAAGGGGCTGAACATTGACTTGGTTGCCATGGTAATTTTTCAATCCCAGAGAGAGATGTTGGCAAACAGGCTATATCTCCAGTGCAGAATGTTTACAGTCCTGTGCTGTAATTATCTCTCAATGACTG
>JAEANM010003473.1:0-22342 GCA_017656035.1 Myanophis thanlyinensis
AAGCCCATGTCCAGGATCCGTCTGTGTGTGGTGGCTCTTGATGCACTGACTCCAACCTCAGTCCACTCCTTGTGAAAATCCCCAACACTTTTGAATGACCTTTTCCTGATAATCCCCTCCAGGCTGCAGTCATCCCTGCTGCTTGTGCACCTTTTTCTTCCACACTTTTCCCTTCCATGTAACTTTCTATTAATGTGCTTTGATACAGCACTTTGGGAACATCCAACTTCTTTTGCAATTACCTTTTGAAGCTTTCCCTCCTTATGAAGGATGTCAATGCTGGTTTTCTGCACAACTGTCAGGTCAGCAGTCTTTCTCATGATTGTGCTTCTTACTGAACCAGACTGAAAGACCATTTAAAGGCTCAGGAACCCTTTGGAGGTGTTATGGCTTAATTAGTTGATTAGAGCAGGACTTTGAGCCTAGAATATTGAACCTTTTCACAATATTCTAATTTTCTGAGATTGTGGATTTAGGGTTTTCATGAACTGTACACCATAATCATCTCAATTATGACAAATCACGGCTTGAACTATCTTGCATTGCATGTAATGACTCTATCTCATATATTAGTTTCACCTTTTAAGTTGCATTTACTGAAATAAATGAACTTTTGCATGATATTCTAATTTTTCGAGTTTCACCTGTATATTAGCCATTGAACAACTTCAGTGCATATTCATTAACTTTTCTCCTAGGTTTACCTCGCCTAAGAATTGGAAGGTGTGCTCAGAGCCTTCCAAAAGAGCAGAGTGGGGGGGGGCAGTCTAACCATGGGAGGAGCAATGTCACATAGGCTGTCCTCCTTTGTTCTTGGAACAAAAGGGTCCAATCGAATAACAGCCCTTGGTAGACTCTAACAGGCCTCTGTAACATGCATCTTCGGATGGAAATTTTTATTTTTGTTGTATTAAAGCAGTAAAAAAAGAACCTATTTAACATTGAGCAAATCAATCAGGCACATAGTAGGAATGTCGTTAGTATCTCAGTATGCAGATGAATAGACCGAGATATAGAGAAAATAGTCAGCCCAACACAATTTTCTCCCAATGGCACAAACACATTCCTCATCTACTTCATGACTCAACCTTCACTCCTACATACTTACTTGCAATGTTGCGATACATGTTCAAATGAGACAGATTGCAACCTGTAACAGTGGTTTGTTGTTTGCAGCTCCCCTACCCTTGTCCCCACTTTGAAGCCAGGCTTTCAAATGTGCTTGTTGCTGAAGCAAATGGGATCCCAATGGGATTTTTTAATGCAAGGACTTCTAAACTCTTGGCCCAGACTCAAAGTGTCTCCCAGTATTCATATATGGAATTGTAGACATTTTTGCATCTACACCTTTTTTTAAAAATTGTTTTCCAAACAATTATTTTTTAAAAAAATAAAATTATCTATAATTATACAAATCTCTGTTGATAGGTGAAAGCTCAAGAAGATGATGTGATAACAAGGTCCTACAGCAGCTTAACACCCTTGGTCCGTTCTCATGCTGATCGCTCCTCATCTAGCCATGTTTCGAAGGGTACTTCTGGAATCCCCTATTTTTGGGGGTCAATATCAACCACAACATCAACATCATCGCAACAGTTCAAGCAAGCCATTAAAGCATCCCAAAAAATGGTAAGAATCTGTATCCCTGGAAATCATCTCCTTCTATATTACAGGTAGTCCTCATTTAGTGACGACAATTGGGATTGGCAGCTCGGTCATTAAGCAAACTAAGTGAAACCACAACAGTGCTTACAGTATGATTTCAGTTTTCCTTTCCTTTAAAAACCTGTTATAAATGTGAAGACTGGACATTTTTCATCACTCTTGTAACTAGGAATGAAGGTAAATGAGGCAGTTGCTAATCGAAGACAACTAGTATTGCAGGAGTCCCCAATACCCAGGCTGCAACCCACTACCAGCCCATAGTTTATTCAGAACCAGGCTGTGTGAATGGCTGGCTAGCACATGGATGTGTGTAGTGTGACTGTGTGAGCGGGGCTGGTTCCCCTCTCTTCCCCACCCACAGCCAAGCTGTAAAGATTGGGGACCACTGGTGTATAATCTTTTATTGCTATGATAGGAGAATATAATCACTTGGAAGTAGTCGTATTTGAGTGGGTGGGGTCAAAATTGGCAAGATTGCAGACAGAGCATTACAATATATGCACATAAAGCAGTGTTTCTCAACCTTGGCAAGGTTAAGATGTTTGGACTTCAACTCCCAGAATTCCCCAGCCAGCTTTACACTGATATAGAGGAATGCAATGCTTGATCTACCATCTTGAAACCCCACCCCTCTCAGCAGGCAGATACCATTGCCTGGAAGAGAATTAAAATGAAAATTCTGCACAAGACGTTTGACAATTTCATCCTCAAAATTTCAGTAAAGACCCCTGAATGTTGACTTTGTTCCCTGTTGTAGTTTCAGCTGATTCAGCTGATTTTCTTTTTGTAAAATGTAGCCAGCCTTAGTTGAAGTTTCCTCCAAGAGAGATGTAGCTTTGTATGCATACAATCATTATTTTGTTTAAAATTTATGGTCCCATTGAATGTCGGTGTGCACAACTTGGTCCTTCCTATTGTGAAATTACTTACAATCGCCAGTTACTTTTATCTGATTAATTTATGCTATCAGCATAGTAACTAGTGACTACAGTTATAGATTTTTTTCCATGATAATCTACCCTAATCTGGCATTTTGGGTCTTCCATTGGTGTGTTCATCACCAATTATTTGGGCTTCTCAATGTATTTATGCTCAACTCCCAGCAACAACAATGTTCATTTGAGCCTCAGTGACACAATGGTTAGAGTGCAGTACTGCAGGTTACGTCTGCTAACTATCATCTGCCTGCAGTTTGGCAGTTCAAATCCCACCAGGCTCAAGGTTGGCTCAGCCTTCCATCCTTCCGAGGTGGGTAAAATGAGGACCCAAACTGTTGGGGGCAATATGCTAATTATATAAACCACTTAGAAAGGACTGTAAACCACTATAAAGTGGTATATAAGTCTAAGTGCTATTGATATTGCTATTTGGCTTCTTTGAAATGGTGGTTCAACAATACCTGATGAGCTATAGGTTTCTCATTCACTTTTCACTTTTATTGTGGACACAGAGCTTGAATTCTTCTGGCTAAGAGAAATCTGCAAATGTCATCCCTTGATCCTCATTCTCATATTATCCACTGCTACCAGTTCCATTGTTTACAGAGGTTAGGGGAGAAACAGAGGGGAGTGCAGGTTTGAGTCTAAGTTTCTGGAAACTCTTTGCCTGGAGCACTACTGTCCATTTGCTTTCTCTTGGACCTCATCTGCATCATTACTTAAAATGGAACCCAGAAGAGGGAAGAGAAATGAACAGAAGGAAATCAACAGTGGGTCTCTTCTTAGATGAGGTGTCCAGACCACAGAATAACTAATCTCTTTAGCACCTGCTAAAATGGATTGTACAGGTAGTCCTTGATCACAATTGAGCCCAAAATTTCTGTTGTTAAGTTAGACCAGGGATCCTCAAACTACAGCCTGTAGGCCCGCTGAAGCAATTAATCTGGCCTGCGTGGGACCACGAGGCTGCCCTGCCCACATCATCCCGCCTATTTGCTGGCTCCCACCTGCCTTCAGAGGCCAGGAAGGCCAAAAATGGGACACATGGAAGCCTCAGGAGGCCAAAAACAAGCCCGTGTTTGGCCTGCAGAGTGATACTGGAGGCCGGGAAGGCTAAAAACAGGACATGTGGAGGCCTCCCCAGCCTCTAGAGAGAGAGAGAGAGACAGAGAGGGAAATGGGGGGACAGAGAGAGGGAAAGAGACACACACATCCCAAAACAACCACATCCCTTCCCTAACCTGCTTTTCATCCCCAGGAACAAACAAATTAAACTTTAATTTGTTTAATGGACTGCTAAATTTGCCAGGCCTATCAGTACAAGCCCAACCAGTCACATGACCACTTAGCCATACCCAGCCAGCCAGTCCGCCCCCCCCAACAGTCTGAGGGACCATGAATTGGCCTCCCGTTTAAAAGGTTTGAGGACCCCTGAGTTAGACATTTGTTAAGTCAGTTTTGCTCCATTTTACAACCTTTCTTACCGCAGTTGTTAAGTGAATGGATGCAATTGATAAATTAGCAACATGGGTGTTAAATGAATCTGGCTTCCCCACTGATTTTGCTTGTCAAAAGTGACCTTGGGGCACAGCAACGGTCATACGTATGAGTCAGTTGCCAAGCATCTGAATTTTGATCACACGATTATGGGGATGCTACGAACGATTGTAAATCACTTTTTTTCAGTGCAGCTGTAATTAGTTTGAACGGTCACTAAGCAAACTGTTGCAAGTCGAGGACTACCTGCATTTATTTATATAATGTATTTACATAACACATATGGCCACCTATCTCATACACATTGCTCTGAATTACACACAAGACTTTAAAAAAACTTTAAAAGGTCACTAACGAAAGGAAAGCACGAGAGATGATAACGTTCTGTATCTATTTTATTGTGTTTCCTAAGTCTTCCAATTATATTAGGATCCATAAGGTGTTTGCAGTTTCAAATTTCACGGCGAAGGAGCGAGATCTTCATGTTTCTGAGGTGTTCTTACGGTCTCTCAACAACCTACCTCTGGAGTACAACTATGCCTTATACAGCCGGATTTTTGATGACTTTGGGACACATTATTACACATCTGGTTTACTGGGAGCTAAATATGACCTTCTGTACCAGTTTAGTGAGGAAGAACTAAAAAATTCAGGTGTGTGGGTTCGTATGACATGGGTGCTAAAGATACAGTGTAAAATATTTATTTCTAGCGATTTCCTTAGAAACCAAGAGTTGAAGCAGAAGAGGATGGGTTTCTTGACGGTAATTCATCCAACAAGCAAAAACAAGCAAAGCAACAGGAACAAAGAAATGTACATGTTATCTTATGGTATTATCCTATTATAAAATCCTGAAAATAAATAATATAAATAAGGAATAATTGAATGCAATTATTGTTGCATTCTGGTTTCGTTCAGGATATTTTGTGATAACAATAGCACTTAGACTTATATACCGCTTTATAGTGCTTGACAGCCCTCTCTAAGTGGTTTACAGAGTCAGCATATTGCCCCCAACAGTCATTTTACCCACCTTGGAAGGATGGAAGGCTGAGTCAACCTTGAGCCTGGTGGGATCTAAACTGCCAAACTGCTGGCAGCCGACAATTAGCAGAAGTAGCCTGCAGTACTACACTCTCACCACTGCGTCACTGACGCTCTTAAGTGATGCTGAACTTGGATTCTTCTTTTTGTTAATGAAAATCAGAGCTCCTAATGAGAAAGGTTCCCAGGTGTTGCCTTTCCCAAGCCTGTTTAAGAAAACTAAATTTTAAAAAAATCAATTTAATGTGTCCATGTGGCAATTGAAGAATGAAAAAAATGGGTAGGAACCACCTAGATAAAAAATCCCCTAGATTTTTTGTGTACAAATAAAAAGCCTTTAAAAATAATTCACACTAAAAAATAAATTTAAAAAAATCTTTCCAGGGGTTTATACATAGAACAAAAAAGTCAAGATGGCGGCCACAAGGATGCAGTCAAAGCCTTATCTCTAATGTGCATTAAAAATAAGGCAGGGCTTCAATTACACAGATTAGGTACCATCTTTACTTTTTATTACTTCCTTCCCATTCCTCAGATTGCCCTGTCTTCCCTTTGCAACTTGAAGGTGGAAAAATTGTAGGTTGGCCAGGCAATGCCATTTTTAAAGACTGGGTACTATAAAGCTTGACAACTTGGATAATTTCAGAAATTTTATTTTCTGTTTTTATTATTGAATTATACCTAGGTTTAACCACACACCAAAGAGAAGACTGTGTACGAACGGAGACACAGAATTATGTTTTCTTCTTTAAATCAACTGAACATCATGGGTTTTGCAGCCGAAGTACACTTACACAACGCCATGAAGGTAAACAATATTTTCAACCAACCAATCAATCAATTCACTATAGGTTCCAGAAGTTTATGGCACTTCTTTTATCCCTTAAAAGGTACAACACACCCATAGACACACACACAAAACATTATATTGTCTTATATGTTAGGCTCTTCTCATTCTCCAGACTTTAGTGGCTCCTAATAAAGATCCATTGTTCAGTGTAAACAACCAGAACCACTCACTCAATAATCCCAAATAGATCCTTTATTGCTGACCATCTATATTACAAAAAACTTGCAAGGCTGCCTCTGCTTGGGAAATGGTAGATACAGACCTCAGATGTTTCTTTCCCGAACCAACTCCAACTTGGACTATAACTTTACTCCCCTTGGAGGGACCTTCCTCTCCTTCAGCCAGTGAATCCATCACCCACATGCAATTAAATATATAACTCTACTGTGTAACTCATCCCTTTTAGGTTCCATGCTGAAGTCATCTGAACGATCTATTTCCTTTGTTAAGGGTGGGCAGGCACAGTTTGCTGCAGCTCTAGCCTGGGAAAGAAAAGGCCCTTTGCCAGGAAAGGATATCTTTAAAGAATGGCTGGATTCAGCCAAGAACAATCCAGTTGTGATTGATTTTGAGGTAAGTGACAAAAGACAAGAGGAAAACAGAATGTCCTACTTCAAGGGACAAAGTTTCCATGTATAGAAGAAGACAAAAAAGAGGATGTTGCATATTTTGAATGAATGCTACACTGTTTAAAATGGTCAGATCTTGTGATATCCTTTTTATTTTATTCGTGGAGGTGGTAATGACTAAATTGTATGCCCCTCCTGATATTATGCTTTTGAGCCTGCAGAAGGCAACACTCATTCCCAGATAGAGGGCTCAAACTGATGTTTCTTTGATTTAAAAAATCTGCTGGGACAATTTTTCAAAAATTGAATATAATTCTTTCTTAGGTTTCCCCCATTGTGGATTTGGTGAAGAAGTTCCCATGCGCTGCAACAAAACGTTTTAATCTCAGGAAGGCCTTTTCTGAATATATGAGCAAATATGACCCCTGTCACTGTGCCCCGTGCCCCAATAATGCTCAACCAGTTTTATCAGAAACTGGATGCCTCTGTGTATGTAAGTCTGGAACATATGGAAGCAACTGTGAGCTGCGAGCACCTGACTACACATCAGGTATTTTTTATAACAGCTCCATCTTATAATTGCCCATGAAGATAGCAAGGTTGGCACAAAAATAATGATGCCTTGCATTGATGTTTTAGTTTTTGTTATAGTATAAATAAGGTAGCCGAGAGGAAAAGACAAAAGGCAGAGATGGAGGTAGCAGAGATGAGATGTTGAGGTTCTCTTTAGGAGTGACCAGGATGGACAGGATTAGGAATGAGCACATCAGAGGGACAGTTCAGGTTGGCTGTTTTGGGGATAAGGTCAGAGAGGCCAGATTGAGATGGTTTGGACATGTGCAGAGGAGGGATAATGGTTATATAGGTAGAAGAATGTTGGAAATGGAGTTAAGATAAGCATTTCACTGCATGTTGTACTATGTATGATTGTGTATGTGACAAATAAAAAAATTGAACTTGAGTTGCCAGGCAAGAGGTCAAGAGGAAAGCCAAAGAGGAGATATATGGATGTGCTAAAAGAGGACATGAAGTTAATTGGGGCAAGAGTAGAGGATGCCGAGGATAGAGTTAAGTCGAAACAGATGATTCGCTGTAGCGACCCATAATAGGAACAGCCGAAAGAAGAAGAAGAAGATAAATAAGGTAGCTAAAATAGATAGAAAGTGAAATTTAATTTTGGGCAAAAACTAAAATTAACATAACCATTCACCACCCTACTCTTGTCCTAAGTAAAAATATAGGCAAAGGATTAAATGTTGTTATGTGTCATATAATGTTATTGAACCTGACATAGCAGTTTTACATGATTGAGAAAAGGCAGATGAATTCATCTCCATGCTCAAAAGACACGGATGTAATTGATGGGTGGACAATTTTTAAAGGTTCTTTAAAGGTTTAATTCAGCCTTCTGACTATACAATTGATTTCTAATGACTTGGTAATATTGTTGAACTAACCTTAGGGAGTTTTGTTCTTTCTTTCTTTCTCTTTCTCTCTTCTCTTTCATCATTGGAGATAACATAGCTGTAGTTTATACTAGGAAGTTGAAAAAACATTCCAGAAAATGGCAATTGGAAACAATTTGTAACATGAGGACATACATGAATAATTGAAAATTGAGTTTTGGGGGAGGTCTTCACCTTAGTAACTTATCTAACCTATTTGCATAGAAAATGTCTTAAGACAACAAAGCATTGCCATGACTTATAGAACATACACTTTCTCCATCTTTTTCTTTTTCAAAACTTGGGGAAAATCTTTAAAAATATCATAGGGCATTAATTCAAATTTAAATAAATAAATAAATACATTCATTTCTTTGAAAACTAAATAAAATCAAAACAGAATACTGCACAGAATTTAAAATTATATTTTCAAAAACTAATCAGACACCTAGTATAATAGTTGTTGAGTTAAAGTAGGATAGAATGCCTTTGAAAAATAAAAAAAAAATCTTTGCAATGATGCACATCATTAACACCACACTGACTACTGCGTTGGAATTCCAGCACATTGCACGCTGAAAGTATTGCAGTACTAATTACTGATGCACCTTAGGTGGTAGTAGCAATTGAGATTCAAGAAACTGGGGGCATCAAGATGAGGAAAGCTGAAATAGAGGTAGACTCTTTTGCTCATATCAAGACTGTATAGCTGAGGCTGTAAAAGGATTGTGTTGTTTTGTACTCCAGTTGCAGTAGACGGCTACTGGAGTTGCTGGTCAGCGTGGAGTGCTTGTGACTCAACTTTTAAGAGGCAAAGAACTCGGCTGTGCAACAATCCTGGTCCCATGAATGGAGGAAAAACTTGTAAAGGTGACGCTGAAGATGAGGAACGGTGTTATATCTCAATGTTTAAAAGCCAGTAAGATATGTACTACTATAAAATGTCAGGGGTATTCTTAGGAAGCCAAGATTTTGTTAAAATAACAAATGTGCATCTTGATATTATATGCAAATTTCCGCCATCTCAATGCGTGTTTTAACCTTTGTCCACTATTGCTCTCCCTTTTGGATGTTCATGGCCAATGATCTCAGGACCCAACTATGTATTATACAAGAAAAGAGGGGAAGGAATATGTGGACCTCTGGATGCCTTTGTGAGATGAGGAAGACCAAGATCTCATAACACAGAAAGTGAATCTTTAAAAGAGCATAAAGCACATGTGTCAAACTCAAAGCCCAGAGGGCCAGATCTGTCCTGCAGAGTGCTTAGATCTGACCCACAGGGCTGCCCTGGAAACAGTGAAGGACTGGCCCATGGTGCCTCTGCCAGCAAAAATGGAGTTCAGGAGGGCCAGGGGTCACCCTCCCAAGCTCTATTTTCATAGCAGAAGGTTGCAGGATGCCATCACAGCCAAAAAAGGAGCTCAGGAGCCAGTTTTCACTGGCAAAGAACTTGGGCCACCACAGGCACCCTCAACACGAGTGAAGTTGAGCTGGTCATGCCCATCCTGGCCACTCCCCCCCAATCCCTCCCCTCCAAGGTCAAACACAACCCTGATGCAGCCTTCAATGAAATCGAGTTTGACACCCCTGGCATAAAGGATATAAATTATGATAGTCTCCATTAACACCTGAAAAGGTGTAAATGTCCCCTTTCAAATCCTTCATGTAGATGCAGCCCAAGGAATTTTGCTCCCAGCTTTTTGAAATTAAGGAAGCCATTTTCCAAGGACCCTCTATATCTGAAAACAGAGCAAATTATAAAACTATAAACATCCCTCCTAGATGGGGGGTGAGGGGTGCCAAATATAAAATGAATGTGACAGAATTGGATATTTGCCTTTGGCCTATCAGATTGTTCGCAATCCACTGACTACCTATGACTTTTTACTTTATGTGTTTCTTTTTAATGAATTCCTAAATGGACAATGTTTCAATTACAGGGGTGCTACTTGTGTAAACGATGATGACTATACTGAAGAAGGCCGGATAAAACCTAAATGTGACACAGGATGTTCTGCTCCAGAAGCACCAGAAAATGGATTCATCAGGGTTAGCAGCATTTAATGGACTGGAAAAGACTTTGACACTTATCTAAGTGGATCCCAATCTTTCAGCAAATAGCACTAATGCTAAAATACCTTTTTAGACTCTTGAGATAAGATGCTCCTAGAAATGAATTTGTGAGATCCTATCACAATTCCACCCTTTACGTATCAGAATTCTCAGAGAAGAATTTGAGGAGTCGAATCTCTAACATTCACAGATATTAAGGAATTGATGGACAGGTCTGAGAAATTAATTCCAATAAATAGATGGATTTACAGACACCATGATTAATGCCATAAACTTACAAGACCACTTGAAAAAGATTCACATGATTAATATAAAGTGGAGCAACTAGGGTTACCATCAAAAATGGAATTTACAGTGAGATTATTTTAAAATATATCAAAATCTGTAGCGATTCTTAGTCATCCAGGTCATGGTTGCCCAAAGGTGCTTTTTCAGGAGGCAATTGGACTTTCTTGTTTTTTCTTTGATGACATTTCACTTCTCATCCAGAAAGCTGCTTCAGCTCTGACTGGATGGTGGGGAATGGAAGGATTTATATTCCTGTAGACAGCTACTCATTTGAATCCTTTTAGAGCAGGGGTGCCCAATAGATCAATCTACGAGCCGCGTGAAGAAAGGAAGCCCCACCCATTCCTTCCTGACACAGTGGATGGAAGCCCCGCCCAGCCCTTCCTGACCCAGTGGGCAGGGCCAAACACTATTGCCACTACTGGTATGGCAGAAGTAGCTCACAAGCCCAAAAAGTGTGGGCACCCCTATTTTAGCAGGTCTTTGAAGCACTGGGAGGTTTATCTGTGTCCTCAGAGTCAGAGCTAGTAGTGCTAATGGTTCCTGTAGTCTGCATTTTTTTCTCTAGAAATCTGTTCCTACTCCCATATCATTCGAAAGGTCTTCATCCTAAATTGCTTAGCTAAAAATCTGTAGTGATTTTCAGTCATCCAGGTCAAGGTTATCCCAAAGATGCTTTTTCAGGCAGTCACTGGATTTTCTTGTTCTTTCTTTGAAGACATTTCACTTCAAAATATCTCCTATTAAAGATATAAAATAATTTTGCCTCAAACTCCATTGGGAACAAATGTGAACAAATTCCCATGTCAGGGTTCCATACAACATCAGCAATGCAATCAGAACTCCAAAAAGACAAAGTCCAAGGAATAAAATTTTATTGAAGACATTGTTCTGGTACGGTCTGTAGAAATCCTGAATCTAAAGATTCCCGGGCTTTCTCCACCCAGGTAAAACTGAAAGTTCCACCCCATTAATTGTCACATGTTAATTTCTCTCCAACCATTTCAAAAAGAGATCCAACGACCCCTTAAGACACTTCCCCTCACAGGTGTGAAATGTCGGGAGAAAATTCTCATGAGAACCAGACCTAAAAGAATGAAAACAAGATAACAATTCCTAGTTGCCGTTTCCAACTCCTCCTTTACCCTCTCAGCAACCTTGCAGTAGAAAAAGAAAAAATGTGTCAAATCTAAAAGGCCCTAAATTTTACTGTATGGCTAATATTCTTCAGCAGAAATCCCCCCCAATAAAATGTCCTTTTAGAATCTGACATCCCACTGGACTTTTCGACAAAGCAAAGTCTTACATCAGCTTTTAGTTTTAAAGAGAATTTGTCTTAAAAATAGAAGCTATTATAAATCTGGACAGGAGTTTTAGTTATTCATATTTACATACTGAATATTTTTAATCAATGTTAAGCTGCCCATTACATCCCTCTTGGCACACTCATAAAGTTATCCGTTTTGACATGCACAATCAAAGGTTCAGCTCCATATTAACTTTTTCCTTAAGACCAGGAGTATTTTTAAAAACCTACTGCCATTATTCTGAACTGGTTTCCTATTCTCTTTTGCTATGTTTATTTTATAACTTCTTTCATTTCTGATATTTTTTTTGCTACTGTGAAAACTCAAATTATTGTAGGCATCAGTATTGCTTTCAAAGTCTGAAACTTATAATTCATGTAATGAATATTCCAGTTATTGTACTAAACTTTTACTTCATAGAATGAAAAAACGTGTTATGATGTTGGAGAACAAGCAGAAGTTGTTTGCTTCAGTGGCTATTTTCGCTCAGGATATCCGTTCTTTAACTGCCTTTCAGACAAAACATGGGCAAAACAACAGAACGTGGAGTGCCAATGTAAGAAACAGAATCCATTGGATAAAAGGGAAATAAATCAAACGCCTTATGATTAATAGTATATTCCTTCAAGGTAGAAAGAAGAAAACATAGGTTTGGATCTTTAAACTCATGAGTTTAAATTCACTTTCAACTGCTCAATCCAAATGGCTTGATGCAGTATTGTCTTTGTCAGTATGCAGTGCAGACTAAAATGCTTTGTCCAGTCCAATATTAAGCATTTTAATGTGCGGATATCTTCATTTTCTTTGAGAGGAAGTTCAGTGCTTGGTATGCCCCAATAGAAGGATAGAAGAAAATTGTATTTTATTCCAAAGAGAAGATGGCATGTATCAGTCCAGTTTTATTCCTGGTAATCCTATTATTGCTTAGGAAACAGCTATATGTTACCCTTAGAATGAGCCAACTTAATACAGTGGCCAGGACATCTTTATTTGAGCAGAAAGACTTTGGTTCAACTTCCTACTCATGAATTAAAATGACTTAATTCTAATCAATCATATAAAATTGTACGGAAAAATATGCAGGTCTGAGCTCCTTGGGGAAAAGTTAAGGTTATGTAATTCTTACAGGACAGATGGGGTTAAATATAATTAATAATTTTATTACCATAATTATATGTAATCTCATCTTTCCTGTAAGGTGAAGAAAAATAGACAGAATGCATATACTGATGGCTGTTCATGTTTCATCAGGGAAAGGGATATAGTCATATGGATTTAAATAGGCCTCTGTTTTCTCTCAGCATCCAGAAAAAGCAAAATCAAATTTCTGGCTATTTTGCACGTAGAGAAAGATGGTGCTAAAGCAGCATTTCTCAAACTTGGCAGCTTTAAAATGTGTGGACTTCACCTCCCAGAATTCTCCGGGAAGAATTTCCCAGCCAGGTTCAGCTGACATGTTCAGGGTGGGGGGACGTGGCCCATATTTTTAGAAGAAAAAAAGTAATAAGTGACTATTAAGGACAGTTACTGTTTAAAATCTCTTTAATTTCTTTAAATATTTTTGTTTTGTTTTAGACCATATTGGAGTGCTTTTTAGATAATATAAGATTTTTAAAATCCTAGTTTTATTCTGACACTTGATTTGTATGCTTAAGTTATATTTTTATATTGTATAGATTTATATAGTTGAATATACTGCCTGAACATGTTTTGTTACTTATAAAAATATGTAAATCATATTTTTTTTTCTTAAACTCCAGGGTTGGCTTGTGATAGACCATCAGCTTCAGATGCTGTCCATGTGAGCCCATTTAAAATTCAGTATGACGTTGGAGACAAGATCCATGTGAGCTGTCCTACAGGGTACAGTCTTACAGGCCCCGAGACTTACCAATGTGGGGACCAAATGTCCTGGATCCCGGCTATTCTGAACTCAATTGATTGCAGGAAAAGTATGTTTCATGTTTGCTCTAAATTGTTCACTAGTGTTATTTTTCTTTTTTGCTTGCTATTTTGTGTTAAAGGTTTAGTGATGGGAATATTTGTACATCGAGAAAGATAAAACATACTTTGGGGATTGCTAATAAACCTATAATGTGGTATAAATCTGAAATGATGTCTTACTTAGCCCATCTAAATAGAACAGTGATAAGTGTGGAAAATTGTGCAAAGGGAATGTGAATTCAGTCCTGCTATTGAAAGTCTGATTTGAAGCATGTGCTCAGAAGTGCTTTGTCCTTTAATGTTGCTGGATGTATTCCCAGTCTTTTATTTTGTAGCTGATTCCAGAGACTGGATCTTATCTTCTAATAAAAAAATTAAGTTGACCTGAAAATCTAAAATATGTCTACTGTTGGTCCAAATTAAAGTTACAAAAATTGGAAACAGTAAACCGAGTCCAGACTGCCATCCCACAGCCTATTCTACTATCTGTAGGGAATTAAGGATATGATTTTTTTACATAAATTTGGGCAGGTGGCTTCAGAAGGATTCTTGGGGAGATGAACATAAGCAATGTTTAGTTGGTATTTTATTTTTCCTCAAAATGACTTCAAGAATTCTTCCAAACCTTTAAAAGATCTGGCATGCCTACAGCAGCACTGCGCTCTTTGTAGAGAAGCTTGTTTCTTGACACTTTTTGGATGACTATGTGATCACCATGAATGACATTCAGTCTAAAAATAGTGGGAGTTATCTTCTGCAAAAGAGAACCCAGTCTTATTGTAAGCATAGCAAGATTTTAGAAGGTTAAACAAGATTTGAAGAGATCCCTTGGCTACCTCATAGTAAATCCTATGCCAGTTTAGTCCAAGTGACCCAGAACATGTTATTTTAAAGAAAATATCTCCAAAAAGTGACAATGCTGTATCCTCCAGTATTGATAAGAATACAAAGCAAAGTTATGAGGACTCCTACACAGTCTGATAAATGGTTTTTAGAAAATAAACAGTGGTGGTCTCACAAACCTCTAGGTCTAGATGGAGTGAAGACTGAAGCAGATTTTTGAGGCATGTACAATTCCAGTTTTCCATGTCCAATTAACACGTATCTTGGGTTGTGTCTTGACTATGATACTCTGCTCAAAGCATCATAAGCAGTTCTTTCTCGACTGAACATGATCCCAGTTGAAATATATAAATCTTACTTCTTTTTTTAGATTATATTAGGATATTAAAACTCACAACCTGCTTGTCAGCTCATTTGAAATCTGACTCTTTCGTTCTTTCTCTTAATTCATTTTTTTAGGTGTGCCATCTCAGGTCAAAAATAATTGCAGTCTTGGGAAAAAAGAGGTGGATTCTCATTGTGTCTGCATAGCCCCGGAAGAGGACTGCAAGTAAGTATAGGTGTGAAATATTATATATCAGATTTCAGATTTTGTAATCTGTCCATAGTTTGGCAGCCTTCTTATTTTTGCTGGCAGCTGATTTCAGCAGGGAAAGCATCCCTGTTTTTGTAGGTGCAGGTAGAGACCAAATTAAAAAATGTATTAGGTTTCTGGGGGACCATATATATAGTTGGTTTCCCATAGTCATTAGGCTACCATTTGCACTGAACTTCATCAGTTACAGCTGAACTAAATAATTTGGCTCACTTATTTCTGAAAGGTTTACAAAGGTAAAGTGAAATTCAATGTCTCCTGAAGACCAATAATAAAATGGAGGAGTTATGTCAGGATGTCACCTTGTTTTAAGGGTCATTATGTCCCAGTGAATATATCTTGTTGAAAGGAGGTAAGTTGTCATATTGAAGCATTTGTAAGGCTTTCGGGGATAGGGCTGAAACTCATTTCCACGCTGCAAATCTCTGAGCTACTAAATGTTTTGCAGAATTTCAGAACAAAGTCTTGAAAGGAAAAACTTAAAATAGATATATTTTAACCTAGAAAGTATTACACAGTATAAGTAAACAAAACAAAAACTTCACCTGAATGTATTTCCAAAGCGGAGATTATCAGTACAGTAAAAAACTCAAAATACTATTCTGTGGCTTGGTTTTCTCCTGGTAGTAATCATAATCCCTGGCCTTTGTACAGACAGTTTTTAAAATTGCTCATAAGTTAAAGCCTTGTTAATATCTGGCTGGTATTCAGGGGAGAAGAATCATAAAACTGCTTAAGCATTATTCTAAAGAAATGAAACCAGCTGGTTCACAGGAACATTATTACTCTTATAAATCAAGCAAACTAAAATATTAATTTGATTATAATACTCTCAGGTTCAAAAACATATTGTAGTTCAGACAGTTTATGTTTTTTGCCTCCATAGTGGTTGCTGGTGAAGGGAGATGAATGGTACTATAAAAGTTAACTATTGTCCCAATGTTTCATGGGCCACCTACTCTGATATAGAGTTTACAGCCTTGCCTATTGGGACAATAGAGTGGGTAAAATGCTAATTTCTTTTTAATGAGCCAGTTAATGGTGTCAAAATCAACATCAGAGACATTGTAGACGAGAAACAAATTGAAGCTTGTTAATTGGTACAGGTTTAGTTACACAATGTGCTAACTATTGAATATCGGAGATCATTGATACATTGACCAAGAAAATATTTGAATATTGATTATTCAGGCAATGAATTATATTGTAGAAATATGGAAGTAAGAAAATCAATGGCATTTTATATATATTATTTGTATTTCCTGGCTTTCCAGCACCGGCTCAGAAGGTATTTGTGTATTAGATGTACAATCTGAACAAACGGTTACAAATCCTAGCTGTCATTTTCTGGCCG
Source organism: Myanophis thanlyinensis (assembly GCA_017656035.1). NCBI lineage: Eukaryota > Metazoa > Chordata > Lepidosauria > Squamata > Homalopsidae > Myanophis > Myanophis thanlyinensis. The sequence goes on from JAEANM010003473.1 coordinate 16,416, forward strand.
AAAAGTGCAGGAATGATGAACAAGTTCATTTTATCCATAATGGACCTTGCAGTGATGACACCAGGTTGACGTGGGCTATTGAGAGAGCAAATCTTTCAGCAAATACAAGAAAGAAAGAGCTGTGTGGATATGATGTATGCTATGACTGGGAAAGATGTTCAGGTAGATCTCTTGAACAATTCAATCTTTGATTTGTAAGGTTGATTTTATATTTCTTTTTTTAAAAAAAGTTTGATTATGGAGATATATAAATTCTGATTATGGAGATATATAAATAATGCATGTTACTTTTTTTTTAATATGTGGAATTAAGTTTCAGTTAATCAAATACTCATTGTTCACATAAGTCAACTTCTATGATACAATGGGGTGTTCCGGCTTCTTCTTCTTCCCAATCTCCTTTGCTCCATCTCTTCTCTCCAAGTCTACTCTGGGAAGAGACATCCTACAGCAGGAGTGTCAAACTCAAGGCCCGGGGACCAGATCCAGCCCATGAGGTGCTTAGATCCATGGGGATTCCCTGGAAACAGTGAAGGAGTGGCCCCCTTCACTGGAGCTCACAAGGACTGCATGCGGCTCTCCTGAGCTCTCTTTTCACTGGCAGAAAGTTGCAAGAGGTCGTTGAAGCTGAAAAACAGTGCTTGTGAGGGCTTCGTGCAGCTCTCCTGAGCTCCGTTTTCACTGAGAGAGGGATGCAGGAGGTTGTTGCAGCTGAAACTGGAATTTGCAAGGGCCACATTTGGCTCTCCCAAGCTCTGTTTTCACTGACAGAGAGTTCCAGGAGGCCGTCACAGCCAAAAACGGAGCTCGGGAGCCTGTTTTCACTGGCAGGCCAAGGCACCCCCAACATGAGTGACATTGAGCTGGCCACACCCACCCCAGCCAAACCCATCCCGGCCCTCAGAGGTCAAGCACAACCCCGATGCAGCCCTCAATCAAATTGAGTTTGACACCCCTGCCCTATAATATGACTTCCCAAGTGTTGGGCCAGATAAAGGGCCACCTAAAAACTTCACAGAAAGGGAGAAGTTTATAAGTATCAGCCTTTGTCTGGAGAAAAAGTCTATAACAGATATACAAGATATCTCCAAGTGATCTTTACAGTGCATAATTTGTCCTTTGTGTGGTAACCTCTGGGAAGTTGTGATGCCCACTTGCAGATCTCAGAAGCTGCGTTCTACAGATTCCTAAATGTTCTTGATGTATGGTGGGCTGTGACTTGCTCTTGTACCTTGTTTCTTCCTTTCTCCCAAAGAATTGACAAAATAATACATCAGTTCTGAATAAGCTATCACTTCTAGGTTGTCTTTGTTGGGGACTTGTATTAATGCATCATAGTAGGATCGGGGTTTTTTTATTTCATGAAGTCCTGAAGCTGACGAGATGATGAATAAGAGAAAGCTTGATAATTCTATGTAATTGACAGACTTGTTTTTGAAAAGTATTGCTGACTATTACTGTAACTCATGGGTGTCAAACTCACGGTGTCACATTGCCGTCGTGTGACATTTCAGATGTTTTTCTCATTCACAGATGTGGAGTGGGTGTGGCCTGTGCCCCACCCACTGGCCGCCAGCTTGACACCCCTGCTGTAACACAATATGGGTCTGGAATAAGGAGTACTTTGATGATTTATTTAGGATTTTGGTGAGCATATGACAGCCAAGGAAAGACATTTCCTGAAGACCATTGACTGCAGTCCTCTGCATATTTATGCGAGAATCAACACACATTCACTTCCAAAAGTTTTAGTGATGAGAAGGAAAAATGCGTGGAATTATGTTGCTGTCCTCCAAGGCTTCTTAAAAGCATAGTATCTAACAATTCTGTTAAATGCATCGTTTATTTATTTAGCTTTGTTTAGAAAAGATTCAAAAAAAATGTGTGGTTGTGAAATATTCCTGAAAATGAACGCCCAGGTCACTGTTATGCAACTTGTTTTTCACTGTGTGGCAGAAATTATGAGTTTTCCTGTAAATTGCCTTGGCAGAGAGTCCTACAAAAAAAAATAAAGCTTTGGCTTGTCTGGTTAAAGTTAAAAGTTCCACCTACTTTGCTCTTGCTTTAGAACTTCAGTATTTAAAAGCAGAATTGATTTTATATCTCAAAGAATGGTTGGTAGGGTTGTTTCGCATTATATTGAGACCAGGGAACAAAGAAATTGCAAGTTTAAGCTTTAAAACATCTATTAAGAAGTTGATGAAATAAAATTAAAATTCCCCAATTTTATCACATCTTCATCACTCTGTACATAAACACATACACACTGAAAATTCCAATCTTATCTAAGTTGTACGATATAGCCTTATCTACTCATCATCCATCCGCTGAGGACCCTTTTGCCATCACTGAAAAACTGAATGTGGCTATGGGCTACAATATCTTATTGCAAGAGTTGATTTATAATCAGGAAGAAAACCCCCAAATCCTGAGCAACTTCTATTACAAGGGTTAGTTTTATAAAACTTAAGAAGTTGACATTACAGATCAAGAATCAATTCTTGCTAAGATGATTTATGTCAGTCTTATGGTGCTTACTGGAAAATAGGTCTTGTACAGCATTTAGATATAAATGCATACCAAATGAAAACAAACACACACACACACACACACACAATACTAAAATACAGGTAGCCATCAATGTACGACCATAACTGAACTCATTTCTGTTGCTAAGTGATACATTTGTTTAGTGAGTTTTGCCCCATTTTATGACATTTTTAGTTGTTTAGTGAATCATTATAGTTGTTAAGTTAGTAATTAGCTTCCCCATTCCCTGTTGTAATTTGAACAGTCACTAAAAAAATGCTTTAAGTTGAGGACTACCTGTAAAACTAAATGATGAACTGATCCTACATTTTTATCTATTTACAGAAGAAAGGTTGCATTGTACCTGCCTGCTTCCTAATCAGTGTCCAAAGGGTGAAGAGCAGGTCTATTGCATTCTATATGGGCCTAGAAACCAAAGGAAGACATTGTCCCTCTGTGTACTCGGAGCGATGAAATGTGCCAACCTGAAGGCAACACTGTTGTATCCTGGGAAATGTGTACCATAAAATGAGATGGCAAACCAATATCAGATGTACTCTATCCCATTTCAATCACAGTTCAAAATAAATTCATTGAATTAAAACGTTGGTATAAGAGCTGCATTTTGTTTACATATCCTACTAATTGTTTCCGTTGAATCTACATAAAATTAATGAATGTCAACACCTTGGGAGTTTTGAGAACAAGTGGTTAGAACATTCATCATATAGCTACCATGAGAGGTTACTTAGGCACTCATAGTGTATAATGATGTGCATGGACATCACAAAATATCCCAAAGTCAAACTAGTCTCCTTAAAAAAAAAATCTTGTATCCTAGAGATTTGCTATTTCCATATAAGCTGTACACAAGATGTTCAGTGTTTCATTCCAAAAGCAGATAAGAATAAGGGCCATGTCCTTTTCTTAATGCTGCAGTTATAGTAGCCCTATAACTTGAAATGACTTGTGTCAGATATGTTAGAAATGTGTAATACTGGCATTACTGAAGGTGGAAGCAAAATAGAGAGAAAAGTACATTTGAGAAATTGGCTGGCTTTTGGCAAGAGGGTTATCTCCAATGTGCCTAAAATTGTAAAGTTGTGAGATTAATACAGTAGTAACAGTTGCCATTCTTTTTCTTTTAATAATAGCAATAGCAATAGCACTTAGACTTATATACCGCTTTATAGTGCTTTCTAGCCCTCTCTGGTTTTACAGAGTCAGCATATTGCACCCAACAATCTGGGTCCTCATTTTATCCAGCTCGGAAGGATAGAAGGCTGAGTCAACCTTGAGCCTGGTGGGATTTGAACCGACAGACAGCAGAAGTACTGCTGTACTGCAGTACTGCACTCTAACCATTGCATTACAGTAATGGATTGTGCTATTTCTTGTCGGCTGAATTCAGGTTCCTCAATAATACTGATAATTTGAAATCATCTAGTACAGGGGTGTCAAACTCACGGCCCATGGGCTGGATGCATCAGGCACTGGCCACGCCCACACTCAGTTTAGCAAAGGGGGAAAAAGTCATGATACATCACATGATGACGTGAGTTTGACACCCCTGATCTAGTAAATTAAAATCCCCAGTCTTTGAGTTATCATTGGCCATGATGACTGGAGATAGTAGCATCCAGAGTTAGCGGCAGATTGGGTAAGTCTATAACAGGGGTCTCCAGACTATTACATGTTGGCTGGGGAATTCTAGGAGTTGAAGTCCATAAGTCTTAAAGTTGGCAGATTTGAGATCCCTGATCTATAGGAAGATTTGGAGTAGATAACATAGAGGCCAAGGTTAAATTGATGCTAGAAGCACTGCTGTAGTGCCCCCCTTGGAGTCAGAATCTGAGGGGGAGGAAGAGATGGAACAGGAACCAGCAGATACAAAAAAGATGGCTCTTGTGGCTTTGGGAAAGGGACACAGCTAGTCCAGGCAAGGCTTTCCTGAGGCTGTGGGGCCTACAGACAGGGAAAGCTCAGGAGACAAGCAAGGAGTACCCCCTCCTGATGCAAGAAGACATAGGGAAGAGAGATGGCAGGATCAACGCTGGCTGAGCAAGCTACAAGGGAGGAGATTGTCCTGCCCCTCTCTCACAAGGCAACTGAGATATAAGCAAGTGACGGTGGGAGGGGTATTTGTCGGGAAGAAGCATGGAGTTTGTGTAGTCTTGTGTTTGTGATTGCAAAAGCCTGGAGTTTGCTGGCCCTGATTGCTGTGGGACTACTCTTGCACAATATGCAACATCGTATGTATTATTCTTATCATGTATACACAACACATTTCTCTTAATTTCCAAAGAAAAGGGGAGGAATGAAAGGTGATAATTTGGGTGACCAACTGAGCACACATTCAAAATGACCAACAAGCCTGTCTCACTTGTGCCAGCAGATACTATACTCTGTTAAACTGTGTCATTTTAATTTTTTTAATATTTGAACTGTTTTTATTTGTTTTATAAGTTGTAAGTCACCCAGAATCACCTTAGAGGGGAGATGGGTGGCATAAAAATGTAAATAAATAATACATAAATAAATAATTGAATTCCCCAATGTTATATACTGTATGTTGATGGCAGCAAGATTACTTTATGCACAAAAATGGAAGGATACTTCTATCCTCACAATGGACAAATGGCTGCAAAAGCTGATGGAGTTAGCAGAGATGGATAAATTGACTGCTTTGATCTAAGAAAAAAAATTAAGCACTTTTGTTTCTGCTTGGAAACCAGTTCTGGACTTTGTGCTTGAGGTGGAAAAAAATGAAACTTTGTGGGTTTTACTGATTAGATAGATTTATTGATATAGAAATATATACAAATATTGATATAGAAATGACATAGCAGTTTATATTACTATGTAAAGGTAAAACATTGAGGTTGTCTGTTACTATTTTATACTGCACTAAAGGGAGTCGGGTAATGCCTTTTCTTTCTTTTTCCCTTCTTTTCTGCAATCTTTCCTTCCCCTTTCCCTCCCCTATTTTTCCTACTATTTCTTTTTGTAATTTTTATATTTTATATCATAAATAAATAAACAAAATAAAAAAATGATTTTCTACCACCTGTATACATTTGTTACGTCCAATTTTCTCTCTGTGGACATACAGTATGCAGATTTTTATTACCATTCCACTGGTTCTGCACATGTTATGTCCCTTTTGAAGAGAACTAATTTCCCCCTCTCAACATCCAGTCCTCTGAATCTTTTCCTCCTGTCTGTATATTTCTAGAGCAATTCTGTCTCTAGTTTCTGTAATTTCACAAACCAATTGTCAGCCTCCATAGAACCTTTATATAGTTCCTGCTGAAAACCTTTCATAATGTTCTTGCTTCTAACTGTCTTATCTTATGTCGGCTGTCATAGTAACGGGGGGAGGGGGGAGCTTGCTGCAT
>JAEANM010003474.1:0-22339 GCA_017656035.1 Myanophis thanlyinensis
ATGGCTGCTTATTTTGTTTCTACTAGTAGTAAATAAATGAGTGAAAAATCATCATTTTTTAATTATTCCTGAAGTGGCGTGTTTGTAAAAGGCAGCACTGATCACTGATCATAACAGCACAAGAATGGGTACTCAGCACCAGATCTATAGAAGCAGGGATTTACCACACTAGAATCCAGGGGTAGATCAGTGTCTCTCAGCTGAAAGATGCATGGATTCCCAGAATTGGTAAATTGTAAGGAGTTTAATTTTATCAATAAATATCATTATTAAGTATGATATCAAGTTTTATTCAACATACCTATAGTTTAACTAAGACTTAAAACTTTAAAGTTTATTAAATTAATTTTGTGGAGTGAAAGAAGATGTAGTGTCGAGGATTGAGAAAGGTATCTTGATATGGTTTGCACATATAGAGAGGATGAACGAAAGGAGATGAAACAAGTATACAAGACGAGTGTGGATAGGAGAGTTGGAAGGGGTCAACCTCAGTGAACATACCTCAATCAGATTAACGTTTTTAGCAGCCAGTTTAGGAGTACCCTAATTAAGTTAATAACAATGTACCTACCTATATAGTTTAAGTTTAAAAAATTTGGCTCTCAAAAAGAAATTTAAATCGTTGTACTGTTGATATTTGGCTCTGTTGACTAATGAGTTTGCCGACCACTGTCTTATGGTATTCTAGACTGCCTGTAGTGGGGTGGGGATAGGATTGGAGGAATTGTTTTAGGTTCTTAACTTTCCTGCATTGATAGTTCTAATCAGTTAAGAGTCTTTAAAGAGCAATTTGAGTATAGTTAATAAGAACCATTAAGTCTTCATTCAAAAGTTCTCTCATTCACCTCCCCTCTTTTGTATACTAATGGAAAGAGATTGGAAGCATCTGTCTTTGGTTTTAACTATGAGAACTATAATTTGTTTTTAAAAGAACAGTTTGAGAATAAGCAAGAACCAAAGGTTAGTTACTGATCTTGCCTAATTCTCAAACTATTTTTGAAAAAAGTGTATTTATATAAGTTTAGTGTATTTGGACATAAGATATAAATCTCAACCTTGCCTCTATTTGATTATAGGAAACTAGGACTTGATTTCTAAACTTGAACCTAAGTTATACCTCTAATTTTCTTTACAAAATTGTTTCTTCTGTTAATAGGTTCCTGCCAATTTGATGACTTTTGAGTGACCAGCTATTGCAGAATTTGTTCCATCCACTTTTGAATGCTATTTCATGGTTTGAGAAGTCCTGTTGAAGGCATGCCAGCTGTACTTCTGACTAGGATGTAAATGGAAGTTCTGAATAAAAGCACTAAGATTTCAGGGAATGGAATGTGATATGAACTACCATGAGGCGTGCTGCTACTCAATATTCTCTGAACTGACTTGTGGAAACCACTGCCTTAAAGAATGAAAGATTATCCAACACGAAACACCAAATGTGTGTGTGTGTGTGTGTATGTGTATATGTGTGTGAAACTTCTGATGGTGCTGTGCTTAGGTCAAGTAGATTGTAGCTAGGTTGTATTTGTGTTTATTACATTTTAATTTTAAAGCCCTGCTTTTTGCAGTTTTTCTTGTTGTAAAAAGGAGTATATCTGAAACTTAAGGGTGTTTCCAGGCGTGTTTGTGCAAGAGGATTTTCTGTGTTTTCTTGAAAAATATGCAGCTTATATCTGCGTCCCTCTGTATTAGCTCTTGTGCTCAGCTAATTGGGGACACGGTATAATTAATTTAGCTTAGAATGTAACAACTGTAATATATGCAAATTTATCTTCTTTTTATAAAGCACTGACTTTGCAGAATTTGATACTATATGAGGTTTTTCTTTTCTGCAAGTGACACAACAGCCAATATATTCATTCTTTTTTTGAGAGAGAAAGATCTTGGTTGTCAGTTTCAAGGAAGCTCATGGAAACATCAGGAGGTCAGAACTGAGAATTTAATCTCAACTTATTTTCAGACAAAACACCCTCATTTCTCCAAGAAACTTTACATATGCATTGTATGCTTTTCCACAAGCACATTTACCCCTGAAAATCTTTATTGCTGCCTATTAAATATTGTTTTACAGATGAAAACCTTATATTTTCCTTCTTATAAAAGAAGCACATGATTGAGATTAGAAGCTTTTCATTTCTTTTATGTCAGAGCTGGAAATCGTATCTATATAGCATAGATTTATTTGTGTATAGTTTGCAAAAGTCACCTCCTACATAATCAGAAAAATTTGAATAAAAAGATAAGCTACTGGTGGGATTAATTACAAGTAGGTTTAGTTTAGTGTAAGAAAAGATAGGTTGCCATGTCACATATTTCCTTTTAATAAACAGCGTACACGTGAGATAATTTGTAAAGGAACTCATGCTCTGAAAATTTGTCTATGCTACTATGATAGTATGATACTTTGAACTAGACAGTTTCAGAGCCTTCACATAATAATTTTGATCACAAGAAAACAACGTCCGTTGAAATCAACTCCATCAATGCTATAGTCCAGTTAATAAGAAAAAAATATATAGACCGAGGTTATAAAGAGTAACTCAAATTCATGTGTGAGTAGAATGTCATTGGTTCATGTAGCTAAAGGATATGTTTTCTAAAACATGTTTTCTGATATCTTTTTCTTGCTAGTAAGATAGGCAGAAATGGCAGCTGTCCACAGAAGGAAATAATAAGGTTGACATAAAACTTTCATGCAAAATACAATGAAAAAAAAAATAAGAATATTAACATTATCCACTTTTAAAATCTGTTTCTGTTGTTCCTGCCAAAAAGTTCACAATATACTTAAATTCTGGATTCTTGGGGAAATAATTCTCAGTTCTGACCTTACAGTGGTATTTGTTATAAAAGGAGACTTGTACGTTCTTGACTTGCTTAGTTTACACATCTGCCAATAAACGACACAGGATGTTTCATGGGAACATCTTTATAGCCAGCAGTATTACTATATAGAGTTTGCACAATTTAATTTCCACTTTTCAGAGTTTAAAAAAAGCATCCCATTTTTTTTATGTTGTGGAATGGAATCCTGTGGAACTTCTTTTTTCTAAAAAAAATTTGGAGGAAAAAGAATTGTGTAGATAGACTTATCCAATTGATCACCATTCTTCTGAGTAGAAAGATGCAACTGCAAACCACATCTTAATTAGGTTTAGAGTTTTGAAAGATAAAAGGTTGGCTCATTCCAGTTTTTCACATGATGTCTAATATAGTTAGTTTTTGTGTGTTGAATGAGTAATTTTGAACATTTACAATATTTGATTCAGATCATAGAACATCATATTTTCTGAGATACATCAGTTTTGAAGCTTATGTACCATTTTCACAACTAGTTTATTATGTCAAAATGTTTCTTAAAAGGAAATTGATGGTTTGGAAAGGGAGAACACATAAAAATAGGCATATATATCAGCTCAAAATCAGGTTGGAAATTTGTTTTTGCCCAATAGACTAAATACCAAAAGCAGCAAAAAGTAGTAAAAATCTCAAATATAAATACATCTGTTTAAAAGCTTTACTTAGCCTATTTCCTGTAAATAGAAAATAGGGGTATTATATTTTTACAGCTCTCAGCTTTCTCATACACATTTTGCAATTTTTGTATTTATTTGTTTTGATTTAATCTATTTGAAAAAAATCTTTCAAGCCTTGAACCATTCCAGATTTTATGGTAGTTTTAACAGTTGCACTTGTAAAAAGATCTATTTAATTTCTAACAATTTGCTTCATCAGTTAAATTTCAATAATTAAAATTTTATGGTTCATACTATTAATATGTTTTAATAATAATTTAAAATATGTATCATAAAATCTAAATGCTGTTTAGGTGCGAATGAAGCATTTTGCTTGGTAGTACAAGTTTCTAAATAATTGAGCTAAATACATAGATGCTAATACTATCAGGGATTGTTTTTATAATAATTAATAGAAAATAGAATGAGTTCCATTTTTACTATAATAAAAACACTGGATTTTTGGTATATAAAGACATTTCACTAAAATATATTTTAATATGTCATCTGAAAACAAATCAAATTGCAAAAAATGTTTAATTCTAAAAGGCAAGATCGATTACAAGAAACACAAATCTACAACCATAGAATGCCTTATATGTCTTTGTTTCATACACACCCAGAGTGCTTCTTCATCTTTCATACTGTAAATGAAGGACCTCTATTACATATGCCCAGCTGAGCCTCAGTTAATCAACTTTCTAATTTCCTCTCATTTTTATAAAATGCAGGGGTCATGTGTTCTGAGTATCTCTGTATTCATTTTTCCGAAAAGTTGATAGAAATTTCCCAGATTTCAATTGGCCCCCATGAAGCTGGTTGAATAATACTGTCAGACTACTTTGTCAAATCTCAGCTAAGATCTTCCTTGTAATGAAATGGTAACTTGCACTGCTTCATGCACAAATGATCCAGGCACACTTTTCGTTATACACTAAAGACATGGATGAAGCTGCTTTTCAGAACATTTTAGGTGAAATGAAAGACTTTGTTTCAGCTATTTATCTAACTTGTATTTGACTCATAGAACGTTTATTGTAGATATCGTTATAGACATATAGGGTTATTTCTTCCTAATGTTGTGGCATATTCCTGTACCTTTGTGTCAGATCAACCAAATATGTTGCAAATTAGGTTTCCTTGTAATGCAAGCATCAAGTGGCTCAAGTTGCATCTTTCTTCCTCATATTTTTGTGCATATTGCTTTTTTCAGTTGTTAGCATTCTTAAATCTAATTTTCTGATTTGGAATATTATATATTATGAAAACTTGAAGACACTAAAATTTGAAGTAAAGAATTATTTTTCTCTGAAAAGTCTATCTGCCTAGGTTTGGGTGTTTTTTTTAGTCGTTCTCTTTTCCCATTTAAAAATGGCCTGTATCCAACCTTAAAATGTACATTTAAAAATAATACAGAAACAGAATATTCATTCAGAGGAGTGTAACATTTCATGCTCATCATGAGATGAGCATTTTATATCTGTATAAGATTTTTGCCAGTGCCTTAAATACCAGTTTGAAAGACCAAGGTGGCAATCCACCAAGTATTATTTCTATGCATTCCACTAGTCATGTAAATTGGGCTTTGCAGAAACTCCAATTAAATAACGAATTGTTCAGTCAGTAAAAAAGCTCAATTCTTCTTAGCTTATTTCTGCTTTGAAAGTCAAGCTTTATGTTTAGTAGACCCAGTAAAAAACCTCTTAATTTGAATAAGTTTCAGTTCATTGGTTTTATAGAAGGAATTTTTGTGCATTTGTGAACCATTTTGCATAAACTCCTCTTTCTCTCTATATATGTCCTAGGCAACAGGACTAGGCAATGAATGCCTCAAGTATTCCTTCAGACCCTACTCTCTCACCATCCTCACCAACGCAAGATCTTGCCCTAGAAGTGCAAGTTTCACTGAATCATTTAATTAATTTTGTAAAAATCCATTTTGAAACTGCAAGATAGAAACCAGTTTTTTAAGAAGCAGTTATACATGAGGTTAATATATTTCTTTCCAAACTGTATAATATCTGAATTTTGAGAATAAATTTTCAGCAAGAATAAGAAAATTTAAAATTCTGAAGGCCATGACTATTAGCTCTCTAGGTTAATTTTTCCACATATATGATAAAGGAGAACTGAACAACAGGATTTATAATTGAATGCAACTTACATAGCAAGAGTTAAGTATTTTGCAAAGATACTGGACCATACACAGACTATAATGAAGATTGTGAAAGTATAGTCTAAGGTTTTTCATAACTTCTGAAACAAAGCTGCAGACATATCAACATATTTCTTGCATTTGGGTGTCATTGAAAAACTAAAATAAAATGTGTCCAGAGCCTCTTCTTTGCAGTGGACACCTTTCCTTGAAAAAAATATTTATTTTTATTACTAATTAATGTGCTTATTTTACCATAAACGTATTAGAAGATAAGTGGAAAAGAGGAGTTTTAGTGAAATCTTGTCTTCTTGTATCCCTTAATAACAAATAATTTATAGTTATTCACATCCTTATGGACTTCACATATGTAAAAACATGCAGAGTCTACATTATGCTACTCACAAGCCATTTTAGTATATTTTCCTCCATTTGACCTCAAGCACTATTTTAATGGGGGTAAATGCACTATGACCTCTATGAGTGATGTGCAGTTTAGCTGTTCCTTGTCCTTTTTTCTTAGTTTTTTAAATTTTACCACATATGTATGTTTGAACTGTGTTTGCATAAGCTGTTTCAAGATAGCTTAATGTATGAACTTAAAATGGATTTTTCCTACTGAAATAAATTACTTAAAATTTGGTTTCTGTGCATTGTCTTTTGCATAATCATGCTATTTTGCAGCAGATCTTAAAGATGAAGCCATATTTCCTCAAATAGCATGACATCTCCGATCAATTGGAATTTGGCTGTCATGGTAGTTTTCAGTACAGTGGAAAGTAATATGGAAACATAATATTGCCAATTATTGAAAAAAGAATTCTTATTTATAACAATGCACTTTAAAACTTGGCATGTATAGTAGGGTTGAAAAAGTCTATAAAATCCTACTGAAGGTATTGCAAGCATAAAATCTGAAAACTCTGGAAGCAAGATTTTAAGAGTGTAATTTTGGAATATTTGAACAATGGCAGAGTAGTGTTTCTAAAAGGATAGAGTTCAGAGAAGCTACAAGAGTTTTCAACAAAGCATTCTTCCAAGAAGGGGCTTCAGTGATCATAGCAACCCGCTGTATTAATTCCAGACACTATTTATTCAGAATGTTTATACCCTGTACCCAGTTTGAAAGGACTCTGCAACAAAAAGGAGTACACCAACAAAAGGAGTTTAAAAAAAATAGAGATTGCATTTAAAAACTACTCTAAATAGAATCTTGATATAATATGATTATCCCCTAAGAACTCTTGTTAAGAACAAAAGGCATATTCATTTAGTCCCAAATCATCAAGAACAGCCCCAAGAAATTACCATTGTACTATTCTAAATCCGGGGGAGGTGTTTTATATGTTTGTGCCCTGGATCCAATTATCTGTTTATACCATTGCCAAGTAACAATTTTCTTTCATATATACCACATCTTGACAAAACATCATGTTTCTGTGAGTTATAACAGAGTAACAATCATCCAGGTTTCAATAGTGTTTCCAAGAGTTTGTTGGTCACAGATTTGGTGGAACTTGTGAAGCAGGTTATTGAAGATCTACTAGCTAATGATAAAGGAGAACATTTGTAGCTCAGGATTGAAATGAGAAATCCTTGATGATCTCTGAGTTTAGTTGTTTTCATTACCCAAACTGGTAATATCAGCACTGATTATGTTACTTAGTTTGGGTAATGAAGCATCTTCAAGAAAACAACCAAATTCAGAAAGCACCAAGGACCCCTCATCTAGCTATTTAATAATATATTTAATCAATTTGTGTAATTGTTAATCTCAGAAATGTGAGTCTGGGCAGATAATAGCACTCTAAAACAAAAACTTTAGCAAAACTTAAAAAAATAGTGATCCCAAGGATGAACTCATCAAGACAATAAATAGACACCAATCAATAGGCCAGTAGTGACAAACTAATGGCATGAGTGCCAGAGGTGGTACTCAGAGCCCTCTCTGTGGGGCAAGTGTGCTGTTGCCCCAGCTCAGCTTCACCGCATTTCTCTGTGGCATTTCTTGCCATTGTTTGCAGGCAAACAAAGGTTTCCCTGCAAACAACGAAACAGAAGCTCACAAAAGAAAAAGATCTTGCCTCTTGCAGAGTTGCCGGTGTTGTGATGCCCCACCTCTCATTGGCCAGCTGGTCTTCAGGTCTCCACTACATGCGTGCATGCACACACCTTGCAGTTTGTGCACTCTGTCTCTAAAAGGTTCGCCATTACTGCAATAGGCCATCTAAACCCACAACCCTGAAACAATACAGGTATTTAGTGCTTTACAGATTTTCACCTGTGAATTAGCACAAATTTAAAATAAAATACTTATGCAGTTAGGGTGAGGGTCCTCCTATCCATAAGATATTGAACATTAGGCTCAAACCCAATAAACAACACTGGTCCATTGAAGGAAGGGAAGTAAATAGAGAAAAACTTTCTGCTTACAAATAAGTTAAAGCTGAAGGGCAAGGAGGAAATGGGGAAAAATATAAAGTGATTAGAAAAGTTTCATATACAGGTAGTCCTTGACTTACAACCCCAATTGAGCTTCACATTTCTGTTGTTAAGCAAGACAATTATTGAGTTTTGCCCATTTAATGACCTGTCTTGGCATAGTTGTTATGTTAGTAACATTGCAGTTGTTATGTTAGTAACCTGATTGTTAAGTGAATCTGGCTTCCCCATTGTCTTTGCTTGTCAGAATGTTGCAAAAGGTGATCACATGTCCCTGGAACACTGCAACTGTCATAAATATGAACCAGTTGTCAAGCATCCAAATTTTGATCACATGACTATGGGAATGCTTCAATGTAAGTGTGAAAAAGGGTCATAAGTCATATTTTTCAGTTCTGTTATAACCTCGAACGATAATTAAATAAATGGTTGTAAGTCAAAGACTACCTGGATGTAAGATAATATAAATGCTAGATACTAGTATAATTCAGGAATGGTCAAAAACACAAAAGTCATGCTATTTCATTTATGAATAAATTTTAAAAAATTGGCCAGATTTTGCAAATGCACATTGTTTATGTATTCTACATACTAGATATTGTGGTATTTCTGGTATCCCTGTCCTCTATTCATAGAGTAAATAAATAATCATATATTTAAATCACTATAATGGCAGCATATTCATTTTCTAGGAGCACAAGCATCCTAGAATACTTTTCAATTTTCTTATGATTTGTCAGTGTGTGAGAGTTCATGACTTGGGAGAGACATGGTAACAAGGTCAGCCAATGATAGCAACTAAGTCAGCCAATGGAAGCTGTTAGGAAACTGAAACAGAGTAGTTGCTGTGAGCAACAAGAAGACAGCAGGAGCCTGGCATGGCTTAGCTTAACTGCCTTATATACTGGAGTTCTTTTTGTCTGTATTAAGCATGCTGTGCTGAGCTCTGAACTGAAACTGAAACTGAAACTGTTCTCTCCTCTTTGCTTGTGTCTGCTTGTGTTTCCTACCGCATTGGAAAAACCTGCTTTTGGTATTGAATTCTTACTTCATGTGTTATATTTTATATAAAAAAATTCTTCTATTTAAATGAAGCCTGCTGAATCAATTACTTGTGTGCTTCTGAATGTGATTGCTACCGCAAACTCTGACACGATTACTTTTCCAGTCTGCTTTTTCCTCCACTAAACAATTGTTCTAGTCTTCTATGGAATCTGTATCATGACCTGGACAACCTTTAAGAACTAACAAGTAATAGGGTACGCTCTTCTGCCACCCTCTTGACAGTTCAATAACTATAGAGTGACTATTTTGCCAGTGGGTGCAAGATATTACAGGTTCTCTAGTCCTAAAACTCATGCTGCCAGTCTTATTCAAGATAATAATGTACTAAGACAGCTACTATGCCATCAACCTCTCACTGGGTGGAAGCTTCTACAGTGAGAGAAGAGCAATGCTGATTTTTACTATATAACTATTTACTATTACTATATTTTTACATTGTATCCATATTGTCAACTACACAGCTATTGTGGGAAAAAGTATCCCAATTCCTATATTTTGGGTGACATGGCTAGCATCAGATAGTCAGGGTTCTTCAAGCAGAAGCAGCACAATTTTCTAAATAAGAATGTATATACCGCCCCGAGTCCCTTGGGAGATGGGGCAGTATATAAATGCTGATAATTAATTAATAAATAGATAGATAGATAGATAGATAGATAGATTATGGTTTGTCACATAGCTGTTTTGACCACCAAAATTATGACACCCTTTTTTCTGTTCTACTGACTTATGCCAGAGATCAAGGCTGGAATTTCACAAAGTGACTTATTAAGACTAACAATATCCTGGACAGGGACTAAAAAGTTGTGTATGATGGTGTCTAAATGAATGCATAAACTTTCACACTCAACCTTTGTCCCATTTGTTTTACTCAGACACTGCCAGTTTTTTAGACAGAACAATCATGGCTATGGGTTCTAAGCACTTTTGAAATTTTACTGGATTCAAATATTAAATGGCCTATTGATCTTCTCTCAAGAATCTCACTACTAGTGGCTGATTTTTATTTACTATACAAATCCATTACAGGTCAGTGAAATAAACAAAATTAGACTTACTAAATAAAACCTACAGAATAATGTAAGCACAAATGCACACATACACACACATTCATGCTTACACTATTTTGCTATCAATAATGTACAAGTTTTACAAGCTGCAAAAAACCAAACTGCAACAGTGAATTATCTTGGCATCCTTATGTCCAAGAAAAATTGAATATAAAATTCAGTTCATCCTGGAAATGAGGTTAGAAGAGATATTAATAGTTCTTTACAAGAGATTATGAGGTTGTTTTTCAGTATTACTATTTTTCTACATACAGAATTTTACAAAATTTTCCAAACAGCTGTACTGATAGTATAATATTGAACTATAATAATATAGTTGCTCACCAAAACTTATTATTTGTTAAGCTGACCAATGTTGCATTAAAAACTGCATTGATATGGCCATAAGTGCGACTTCTCTCATGCTTGTGTTATTCTAATTGTAATTTTATATTAAGGATACTTTGCTTAAGAACTGTCATTGCCTAATTTTGTCCACAGGTGTTGAAAAAACTCCCTCTCTCCCTCTCCAAACTGAAGTTTCAATGATGAATGATACATGTCATATTTGAATCCACGACTAATATTTACCAAAATTTCATACCAAATTTCAATAAAGAAATATTTTTTAAAGTATTTCTGTCTTTACTATATTTCTGTCAATGTCCCAAAGGTGCTTTTTCAAAAGGCAACTGAACTTTCTTGTTTTTCTTTGAAGACATTTCGCCTCTCATCCAAGAGGCTTTGGGACAACCATGACCTGGATGACTGAGAATCTCCATAGGCATTTGTCAGTGGATTCACTAAAGGTCCCACCCAAGCCAATCTGTTGGAAGAATGAAGAAATAACTTTCTATCCTCTTTCTCAATATAAGTAATTTTTGTGACTTCTTTGAATGTACTACTTACCTATAGAACTTTTATCCTAAAATTGAGCAGTGTGTCTTTGTCAACCTTTTTTTTTTTTTGGGGGGGGGGGAGCTATGTGTTGGCTCTTGATGAAAAGCAGTGCATTTATTAGAATAGTATTGACAAAAACAACATCTCACAGATCACCATCATTCCATTTCACAGTATCCCTTCTGCAGACCATTTTCACAGAAAATAAAAGTGTTTCACGGGTTGATAACTGATACAAGGAAGGAAGAGCTACTAATAGATCAAGCCATTTGGCCCTTCATCTAGGGGTAGCATGCCCTGAAATATTTCAGATGGGGGGTAGGGTAAAAAAAGACATATTTGTCAGGCAGCAGAAGAAACGGGCCTGACAAGACTGGCTAGCATTATTTGTTTATTGCATTATCCACATATTACATATGACAGAGCAAAGGCAAAAGGAACAGTAGTTTGGCCAAGAGCACACACACGAGCTACTGATTAAAACAAAACACTGTGCCATTTCCAAAGACTTAGTCATCTAATTACACTGCCAAACAGTGACATGCCATTAAAAGTAGGGGCTTAAAATTAAAGCAGTGATGCTTGGCTCAGTCAATGTACCTTTTGGATGCCATGCAACATTGAGAAAGATTATTATTCATAACTGAAGTTTTAGCTCCTGGGTTGGGGATCAACACAACACTTTGTGAAGAAGAAATGCATTAATTACTGGATGAGCCATGAAAGTCTGGTACCTATTAAAGCAAGTTTGCTGCCATGGTAGCCAGTAAACATTTCCTAAACAATGCTTTGCTTAAATCAAGCTGTTTGTGCTACTCTTTTTTCATCTGTCAAAGATGCATAAGGACTGTCATAATCCAACAATTTACTGGCCTCCAGTTTAGCAAAAATATCAGTTTAGTGCCAGTTGGATATAGTAGTTAAAGCCCCAGGCTAGAAACTGGGAGACCGTAAGTTCTAGTCTTGCCTTAAGCACACAAAAATTTAGCTGGGTGACTTTGGTCCAGTCACTCTCTCTTAGCCAACTCACCTCACAGTGTAGTTATTGTGGGAACAATAAGAAAAGGAGAAGGAAGCATTAGGCAAGTTTGATGCCTTGAGTTATTTACAAAAATAATAAATGCAGGATATAAATAACATTTAAAAATATGTGAATAAATCAGAGGCAGTTGCCCTTGTCATTTTTCAGTGTCTGTGAATGTTCATTATTTTGTGGTACCTGCATTCAACTAATTGTCAAAGAATAACTATTAGGAAAGTTGAAGATGGTATTAAAATTGGCTTTGTTTCCTATATTATACCCATCAATTCTCTTCTCTTTCCAGTCCAACATTTTACAACAGCTTTTGGAACAGTCCAATACTTTAACCAAAAATGAAACACAAAAGTGTATATTATTACTGGCAGCAATTTCTCCAAGTTTTGTCATACACAAGCTTTGTTTAAGTGTTGGCTGTTGATTTAGAAAGTGATGAATAAAGCTCTGAAAACTTTTCTGTCAAGAACACCCAACAGGGAATAAAGATCTCTCTCTAGGTCCCTGCTGAGTATTACCTTTGAAGGGTTATCTTTAGCAACCAAGCTTTTTCTAAAGGAAGTTTATTTACTATTTGCAGACATGAGGGGAGAGAGAGGAGCCAGCCAGGATGGTAGGAATAAGCGATAGTGTCAGGGAAGAACTGGTGAAGAGAGGGATTAAGAGATATGGCAACAATGGGGAATAAGAAACGGTGATTGGTGTTGGTGTTGGTACAGAGAGCCTATAGGCAACTCAGGTGAGTCAGGAAAAGGAATACATCCATTCTCTTCTACATATTTCCATATACAGGTAGTCCTCATCTTACAACTATGTATTTAGTGATCATTTCAAAATCAATGGCACTGAGAAAGTGACTTATGACTCTTTTCACACTTATGACCATTGCAGCATCCCCATGGTCACATAATCAAACTAGGACGTTTGGCAACTGTATTTATGATGAATGCAGTGTCCCAGGGTCATATAATCACCTTTTGCAACCTTCTGACAAGAGATATCAATAGGGAAACCAGATTCTCTTAACAACTCTGTTACTATCTTAACAGCAGTGCTTCTGTGACTGTGGGAAAAAAAAAGGGTCATGCAATAGGGCAAAACTCACTAAACAATTGTCTTGCCTAGCAACAGAAATGTTGGGCTCAATTGTGGTAATAGGTGGAGGACTATCAGTAACCCATTGATCAGCTGTTCATGACTACGTTCACTGGGAGCACAAAGTGGAGGCAAGAGATTTCACAGCCACCCTTCCCTTCTTCCTCCCCCGCAAAGAAAATGTTATTGCATTCTTCACTGCTATCCATACTGACCTCTTTTGCTGGGGATAAAATAGAAGCCTCAATTTTTTTCCCCCAGAGAAACTGTATAGAATATATAGAATAGACATTGGGACAAATAAGAAGTTCACAAAAGGTCTCCTATCTCAACCCTTGCATACTATGAATACATTCAGCAGAGCACTCGTTGTATGTTGAATCTGTAGCACGATTTAGTTTTTTCTTCTTTAATCAGCTAATATTCAGACCAACTTCTAAGTAAATATTACTTTCAGCTACAGGAACTGATAAGGACCTGAATGATTCAACACTGCTTAGCATCACTACCCTGCAGTAATGTAATAATACCATTCTGACCCAAGATGCATTTTTTATTTTAATTTTTTTATACATAATATGTTTCATTGACCATATTCTTAGTGCAAGTCATGTGATGACTGTTCCACAAAATGGAACTCACTGGTGCTTAAGGGCACCCTGGATTTGAAGTCTCTGCTTAGTTATCAGGTTTTCCCTTTTCACTGTTTATTTATTTACGTAAAGTATATCATACATGGACTAGCAATATATATTAACATTTCATATAGATTAATAAACATACAGTAAAATATAAAAGATCTGTGTTCAAATACCATCTAACCATTGATGCGCAGCATCGTTTATATGAAAATAAAATCAAATATTAGATCGGTATATGCCCTTAGCTTACAGCTGGTCACATTGTGATGGACAGTTTGATATGGGACTCACAGTCACACTGAGGAGAGGATACCATGCCCATTTATACAGTGGCAGATGCCATGTGAAGTACAAATCCTATTCAGGATTGTCCATTGCTGGTGTGACGGTTCAAAGCCTGGCATCTTTTTGGTGGAGTCATTTATAAGTCTGGGCATTCAGCAATCAATTTGGCTTTCCATAACCCAAATGTTAAAGTTCTCAGGAAGATGTTGTGCAAGTGCCAACGGGAGCTTCCTGAATTTGAGTCTTTCAGCTGATAAATATGGAAGGACAGCTTTCTCATTTCATTAAAGGATAAAAAGACAAAAAATGTGCACCCTAGAATCAGTTACTTTACAAAATCACCTTCAATAAACTCTAGCATTTGCCAATAGCTAGTCATTGCAATCCTGGAGCTCAGCAGTTTAAAATCAGATATACATGAAGGCTGGAACCAATTCTGGAGACACTTTGGGTTGAATTTAGTGTGAGTATTATTCAGAAGCATGATGATCTCTTGAACTAATCCCAAAATTCTCTTCTGGCTTAGAAGAAATCAATAGTGCCAGCTGATTTTTTTAAAATATCTGAAGCTCTTCAGCTGTCATGCCTTGGTTTTTTTTATGAAAATACCTTTGCTTTAACAATATTAATGTCACTTGTGAATTTTAATCCTCCAGATTTAATTTAAAAGGACACGATATACTGTATGAATGCATCAGAGAGATCCATTTGTGAGAAGAGAAAGCAATGCAGTTTTTCAGATGTTACTCTTTAAGTAATTAAGCCAGATGGGATCAGGTTCAGTCAGACCATAGTAGATCAAGGTGATCTGGAGTACCCCAGTTATAGTTTTACATCAAGGAGTTCAAATCTTATATGGTTAATGAGATTTATCTACAGTTGTCCATTGGTTGATCTAAACGAACAAATAAGATGGTGCTTCAGGAATAAATGAGAGAAAGCTAATAGCAAATAGATATAATGGTGCTTTTTAATGCAACAAGAGTGACACGTTCTTGGATGAGAAGCGAAGCATCTCCAAAGAAAAAACAAAAAGTCCAGTTGCCTCTTGAAAAAGCACCTTTGGGACAGTCATGACCTGGATGATGGAGAATCTCTAAGAGTGACAAATGTTCAGTCCCCAAATCCTATGTGACCTCTGACATTTTGAAGAGGATAGTACATAAACATTTTAGGATAAACCTAAAATAAACTTAACAGATTTTTTTTCTGATAAAGTTTCTCATATAACAGGTTTCTCCTAAGCTTTCCTGAAGCCATTAATGTGACCTTTAGCTACCAAAAGGCTGCCCACCTCCAGTATAAAGAATCTCCTGTGTCAATTTTCTCTCCCTGCCAACATGTTCACTCTTGTGTGGCTGATGGAGACAATATTTTAAATGTGCAGGATATGGAGTGCTAATGTTAATGTACCAGCCTCTTCCAGTATGAAGGCGTTAGTTAACAGTTCTGCTAGCAGCCAAAATTGCCTTCATTTCCCTGCTGGTCATAGAGAAGTCCTCTCTTTCATATAGTAAACACAGATCTACAAATGCTACTCTCCCCATAACAAGTTAATAACCTTTGATGTCTTTTGTATATGGTTCCCATAAGACCAAAATGTCTGAAGCTTCACTAAAGCTAGAACCATTTCCAAGCCCCCATTCCCTTGTTGTGCCTAACGTTATATCCAGTAAAGCTACAGTCTAGCATGAAGTCACCCTTGATTCTCTTGTTCCAAGCCAAGAAAAAATTACGGTATGGTTTGTTTTGTTTTGTGGTTGAATAGTCCACAAAATGGTTGAATAACATGCTCAACTGATTCCAGTATTTTTCTCGATGCTCTTTCAAGGAAGGGGAGCAATGCCCATACTGGGGAGTCCCTGATCCAGGGCTAGCTTCCAAGAACATTAAATTCCATCTGCCTTTTTCCTCTCAAAGCCTGCTTAGTTTCCTTCCCCCACCACTCCCATGCCAAAACCTGGCCTTTTCTTCCCTGGGTCTTTAAAATTAGGAGATGCTCCAGCCAAGAGATTTGTCATGTTTCCAGACTTTCCCTGCTGCTTGATTTATATTCCACAAGTGCATTCCAGTCTCCTGTGCTGAATCTTAACTGACTTACCTAAAGACATGCATGCAGCCACTTCTGCTTAAGGTGGCAGATCCAGTTGTCTTCCGGGCACCACAGCCCCTGCAGACAAATGGACTATGTTCAAGCAGCACCGTCAGTATACAGGTCCATCCGAAAATCTCAAGCTCACTCCTTGACAGTGTTGTGCGCCTCACATCTGCTCAATCAGGATAAGGTTTTAGGAGAAGTATCACCTATACTTAGTTCAGTTGATAGAAAAAAAAAGCTTTCATTGTTAGAAGCCTTTGTTGTGTTTGCTTTTTCTAAATATACATATAAAAATATCAGGAAGGGCAAAAGGACATTCTGAGGAAGCGAACAGTTCTCCAGATGTAATTTGACCACTCCCCCAGTTGCACCCCTAATTCTAGTGAACGGTGGCTAGAAACTTTCACACAGCTTGTGTGTGCTTCTTTACCATTTTGCTTCTACCTAGTGGTCAGCTGGATTTTTGCAGCCCATATGTGATAAAGCTCAGCTTGCCTTCTCTCCCTCAGGGTACATCCAGAAAACTATTTTAAATCAACAACCTATTTAACTCTTTTAATCTGTTTTTAATTGTTTAATTTATTGTTGCTGTTTTAAATGGTTGTACACTGCCCCGAGTCCCTTCTTGGGAGAGGGGCAGTATATAAATTTAAATAAATAAATAAATAATTTTATGGAGACCTTGTAAAAAAAGATATTGTTTCACCTGCATCACACAAGGATTGAGGGCTGGGGATGGGAACTGCTCCAGAGTATAAGCACTCCCTGATTTTCAACAATTCATTTAGTGACCGTTTGACATTACAATGACACTGAAAACAGGAGGATCATTTTTCACACTTATGACTGTTGCAGCATCCCCATGGTTACATGATCAGATGCTTGGTGATGACTCATATTTATGATGGGTGCAGCATCCCAGGATCTCTTTTGTGACCTTCTGACCAGCAAATTCAATGTGAAAACCAGATTCACTTAATAACCGTATTACTAACTTAATAACGGCAGTGATTGAATTAGCAACTTTAGCAAGAAAGATCATAAAAACGAGGCAAAGCTCACTTAACAACTGTCTCGCTTACCAACAGAAATTTTGGGCTCAGCTGTTGTCCTAAATTGAGGGCCACCTCCATCATCATTCAAAATTTGAGTGGTTCCTTATCACATGACACCCCTAAACAGGACAGCTTTCATAATATTTTGGAGCCAAATGGATGTTCACCTATCAAGTCCTTCCCAATGACCTAGGATAGATAGATGTTGTCTGAAGGTGTTGAAGGATTACTATTGTTTTTATTGATTAAATGTATATGCTATCCGGCTTCCACCAACAGTGAACAATACAAAAACACAGAAAGAATGGCAATAAACTAACGATGGCAATAAACTAACAAGCTCAGGGAGAACAAAAAGGAAGAAAAGAACATCATTGTTCTCTCCAAAAACTAAAATGGGATTAAACTGGAATAGAAAATTGTGTGAATGCTCCCCCATGTACCTGGGGTGATAAAATAAGCCCATCTTCTCCTTGCTGGGTATGCAAAAGCTTTTGCAGCGTGGAAAGTACTTGGAGTATTTCTAGGAGCAGAAAATGGCAGCAAGGTCCACAACTTTACTTCTTTGGCCATTCCTGATAGGTCTTGAAGCAGAAGATGCAGAAACGATGAGGCCTCTCCTTCCGTTCTCCAGGTCTTTTGACTTTTGGCCTCCTTTAACACGAGTCCTTTTTGCTTTAGCCGTTAAGATATTCCAGCCTTGAGCGACTCTGGGAGTCCTCCATCCGGATGCACACAAGATTGTTAAACCATGTTATTCTTTCTTGTGCCTTCCAGATTCTGAAGAAATCTTGCATTGAAATCCTTGCTGCAAAGCCTTCCAGTATTTGTGCAGGCGGTGAGTTTACCACGGATATTTCCAGTCTTTCTTGCTTTGGGGAATGGCATCTCTCTTTTTTTTTTTGATCCCAGAGGGAAGGGAGTCAGCTGTCTTCTGGAACTCTGGGGGAATTTTTCCTTGGCACCAGAAAATTCCATCTGCTGGCTGTCTGCTTGCATGAAAAAAAAAATATTGATTTGATCTATTTTTAGGGTTGGCTTTCATTGAGGGCAGATGGGCTCTGACATCTCAAACTTCATTTATAAGATATCGAGAGGCCAATTTGATGGAGGTTTTCTCCTTCCCCACTTTGGCTCCGTCCCTCCTCTCTCCTGTGCTTGCAATTCTCACCATCCTCCATCTTGGCTTTGTTCCTTTCCAAACTTTAGCTTCCCTGCCGGGAGGTACATCAAAATTAGGGTTCACTGGTTCAGCATTCAAAGGGTTGGGAGAAATAGGGATAAATTGGATTCAGGAATATCTCGTTTGGAATGTGTAAGGCTGTCTCCAGCCTCTTCTTTAAAATTTCCATGATGAAGCACCCACAACTTCTAGAGGCAAGCATATCCACTGATGAATTGTTCCCACAGTCAGAAAATCTCATATATTTATGAGAAGTAGAGAGTCACATTGGTGGGATGCTGCCGGTTCTGACCGGTTCTACTGAACTGGTAGTTCTAACCATCAGCGGGCGCCACCTGCCTGTCCCTGCCCTGTCCTGTCCTATATCTATATTTATTTCTGGCTCAGCTGATTTCCATGCTTCCACACCGTTCTACTAACCGGGGCTGCCTGACAAGGTAAGCAGCTTAGCTTGAAATTGCTGTATTTTGGAAGCCGAGCCCAAGCACGCGCTCATAGAACCAGTTGCTAAATTATGTACAGCCCACCACTGGAGGGTCCCATCAACCTACACATTTGCAATGGAGATGAACTTCTCTGTTTTCTAGATAGGCTTCAAATGTAAGGACAGAAGCAAGCTGGAAATGAGCCAACTACCGGATTTAATTTTATTTCAAAGCGGACTTCCTAGGAGCAAAAATGTACAGGGATAAATCAATGTTAGATTCACCATTGAAGAGATCTTCTTGCCATCTCAGCCACTTCAGGCTTGTTCCAGCTTCTCCTGCCAAAAAAAGACCTGGACTGCTTATTTTCTCTTTTTTCCTACATTCTGATCTCGTCTTTCTGGCATGGATCCACTGGGAAAAAAGAACCTGTTTTATTTTGGACAGAGTTAGCCTCTGTGATTAGCAGCTGGCAAACAGACTTTGGCATCCACCCGAGTCGGCTGGCTTTTGCCCCTTCAGGGTCCCCATTGGCTTATTTAAACATCTAACCTCTTGCTGGGGAGAAGAAGGGGAGCCATGAGGCTCTACAGAATCACCGAGTTATTCAGAGTTCATGGGCTCCGCCAATTCTTTGCTAATTATTTTGGATATAAATGGGAGTGAGTTTACATCTTAGATGAGAAACACACTTCAGTTCCTTCCCCAGACTTTTTAAAGTCTGCAGACACAGCTATGCAATGAAGAATGCTGACCCACCCATTTTACATCCTACTAATGGATGGGCTGTCTTTGTTCAGTCCATTCTGATTTTTACTATTATTTTAGTTGGTCTGTAACCATCAGGCTGAGCCATCCAACTTTAGCCTAGATCTGCGATTAACAAAACCAAAATTGCCTTAAAAATTCACAATTTTAACACTTTCTCCAATGTTTTTGGCACCTGGTGTTTGACTCCACTACTGCATTACAAAATGTGAAAAGCACAATTCATAGGATCGCTCATATAGTGTGGGGGTTTACGCCACAAACTAGAATGGACTTCTCTTTATTAAAACGGTTTTCTCATCCAAGGGTTGGCCGATGAACGAAGCGATGAATTCAATTGTTCTCGGTTTTTATTTTATCTTTGGATGTTTTAACGGCCTTTCAGATATTTCCTGGTTTGGCAGGAGGGACCTGGATGGAAACGAGCTGATACTTTCAGTGTAAAACTGAGTAGATATCTTGGATGAATAGACATCTTAAAGTCCCCACTTGCTTAAAAACATGCCCAAAAGAGCAGACGAAGTTGTGCCTTCAAGAACCCAGAAGAAGTAGAAGCTGTAATAGGCGTTTTTGAAGCTCCAGTGCATATACAGAGTTTTGCTCTTAGGTTCTCTGCAGGACCATGTTTGAAACCAAAATCAGGTCTCCAATAAAACCATATAGAAAACTCTACAGTGGAGGAAAATAGCAGTCAGAATGGGGCTGTTTGGGCATCTCTGGTTAAAAGAATCTGTGCTCTGCAGAAGCTGCATCCCCAAAATTCAGCAGACAGC
This sequence comes from Myanophis thanlyinensis, assembly GCA_017656035.1. NCBI lineage: Eukaryota > Metazoa > Chordata > Lepidosauria > Squamata > Homalopsidae > Myanophis > Myanophis thanlyinensis. The sequence continues at coordinate 20,486 of JAEANM010003474.1, forward strand.
ATTTGTAATGGGAGCCAGTAAAACAGTAAGGGAAACATCTGCCAAACAGACAGAACATCTGGGGGGAAACGTTCCATCTCCAGCTGGTGGTCTCTGCTTGTGTGAACCCTGGGAGATGAAGTCTATCGCGAGAGGATGCCAAAAAAAGGGAAAGCACCTTTAAATAATCTGGTCCTGATATTTTTTTAAAATATCAGAGAGTACAGGCCCCTCTGGTCTTCTTTGTTCCTTTACTTGAATTTCAGATCTTCTTCCCAGATGTGTAGGTGTCAAAACTTTACAATTAAAAGCTAGAAAATTGACCTGAGCTTATACAAAGCTAGTAATCTCTTTGCTGCTTTGTTGTTGTTGTTGTTGTTGTTGTTGTTATGGTTGGATGGACAGTCAACCTTATCCATGTTTGGGCAGGATTTGGCATTTTTGTCCACCTACCAAGTCCTTCCCCTGGGATATGCAGATGTTTGATGGCGCTCAGGGAGCAGCATTGTGGCAGGATGTAAGCTGTTTCAAATAAAGCTGCTTTTTGCAATTGACTGATGATGAGTTTGTCAACACCAATGGTGCTCAAGGGCTGCTCCAGTTGTTTTGGGATTGCACCCAAGGCGCCTGTGACAATGGCTTTCTTTTACCACAGTTGTTCTACTTCTATTCGCAGGTCTTTGTATTTCGTGATTTCCTCCAGTTCTTTCTCTTCTCTTCTGCTATCTCCAGGTACTGCAACATTCACTATCCAGACTTCGTTTATGTCTTTCTTATCAACAGTTCTTAAGTGTGTTATTTTGCAAGTGCTGTCTGTATGAATTCTAAAGATCCATATCACTTTAGTGTCTTTATTTTCTATCACTTTATCTATTTGGTGGTCCCACCAGTTCCTGCTTGCAGGCAATGGGCACTTCTTGCAGGTATATTTCAATGCACCGTTTGTTGCTGCTTTCCCATGCCGTTATTTGTAGTCAGTCTGGGTGAGCATCTTGCAACAGTGAAGCTACTAATATAATTATTTCAACTGCCAAGTTTAAGTGGGAAAGGTATCCTTTGTAGTATTTATAGATGTACTGCTGGATGTCAAAAAGGAATTCTTTTTAGTTTACTGCAAATAATGTAAAAGAAAAAAAACCCCTCTAAGCCAAGGGTCTCCAACCTTGGCAACTTGAAGACTTGTGGACTTCAACTCCCACAATTCTAAGAGTTGAAGTCCACAAGTCTTCAAGTTGCCAAGATTGGAGACCCCTGCTCTAGGCCAGGTATGTCAAACTGGTGGTCCATGGATAGGATGTATCACGTGCAGGTGACGCCCATCCCAGCTCCGTGAATGGGAAAAGTGTTGTGAAATGTCATACGACAGCAATGGGACACAGTGAGGTTGACACCTGTGCTCTAGACAAACTGTAATTCCCAGATCTCAGGTGTTACACTGCAGGATTTGAACAAAGCACTAGAGATGCACCTTTTGGGATAATTTAATTAGTTTTCTTGCATATTACAGGGGTAGGATTAGATGATTATGGTGCTCCTGTCAGGTGCAAATAACCAGGAGCATTTGTCGTGTTCAAAGCAAATATATATATATATATATTAAAATACCAGCAGAAAAAACAACTAACCAATATATATACGGCACACCGTTGTCGCTAATTTCTGCCTGGATAGTCTCTTGAGATGAGCTGAAAGGCAAAAGGGACCTAGGTTGTTCCCTCCCACATCTGGGTAACCAAGTATCTCCACAAAAAACATATGCTTGGTGAAAACTGCTGAAGGGGAAAAGAGCCTGGGGCCTAGAGGTTAATCCAACTGCCTACGATACAGGTGACCCAGGTTCAAATCCCATAAGGGTATGACCAGCTGATGAGAGCT
>JAEANM010003475.1:0-22338 GCA_017656035.1 Myanophis thanlyinensis
TAAATAAATAAATAAACATCACTCGTGTAGGAGTGCCTGTGGTGGCCCAAGTGCTCTGCCAGCGAAAACAGGCTCCTAAGCTCTGTTTTTGGCTGCGGCAGCCTCCTGCAACCCTCTGCCAGTGAAAACAGGGTGTGGCCCTCCCGAGCTCTGTTTTCCCTGGCAGAGTGTTGCAAGAGGCTGTCACAGCCAAAAACGGAGCTCAGGAGCCTATTTTTTGCTGGCAGAGGCACCATGGGCTGGTCCTTTGCTGTTTCCCGGGCAGCCCTGTGGGCCAGATCTAAGACCCCACGAACTGGAGCTGGCCCCAAACCTTGAGTTTGACATTCCTGTTCTAGAGGGCTAAAGAGAAGAACGTGACTCCTTAAGAATGTTCTGATTCATAAGACAGTTAAGTATTTTTCTTGGAAACATATTTATATATCTGTGTTCATTTGCTCTACTTAGACTAAGAGCCAAGGTAGTCTTAATGTAGCATTAAATAGGAAACTCATATCAATTCTCCCAGCATTCTTAATGTTCATTTTTGCCCTTGCATGTTTTCATTATGATGTCAGATTTGCTATAATAACCATTATCCTAAAAGATCACAGGATATAGTACTTTGCAAATTACAGTGTAATAATCTGCAATCGTCATTTTACTCATGACTGAAATACAGAAGTTTCTAGCTCCTTTCTAAGGAAAATATACTTTTTTATTCTCTATACACAAAATATCTAAAAAAAGGTTTTACAAAAAATCTGACTATGTAATCAATCTGAAGTAACTATATCAACTATAGTGCTGTCAAATGAATGACAAGTACCTAATTATGGATAGTGAAAACAAAACAGTAAGGCTGAGATCCTAAATTCATCTCCGTAATGGTCGATTCCACAGAAATTAATGAAAATTACAATGTTTAGTAAATATAAAAACCAAACATAAACTGTGAAAATGAGAGCTACTCAGTTTACTACATAATATTAATTGGGATGGAAGTATATTTTGTTATACAAATTTATTCTTCCTACCAATAATATTACAAATTTTCATACAGTAAGGGCTTAGCAATATGCCCTTGTGACATGCTCAAACTAGTACTTTGACATAGGATGTGTATCATAGATTAGAACATTTATAGTAGAATGTATAAGTAAACCATTTACAAACAATATCCACTTTTCTTTTCAAATCATGTTGTAATCTTTTACTTTTACCAATTTATTATTTAATTAAATAAATTTATATAACCTCCCAACTCACACATAGGTGATTCAGGGCAGCTTGCCACATTAAAAAAATTCATCACATAATAAAATCCCATAAAAACCCCACCACCACCCCAGCCCCCATAGCAGCAACAACACAATTACATCAGTCATTTTATCACTCCATCGCCATTCATTTCAGGGCCTTTCTGAAAAGCAACAGGTGGGGACAACCATATCTCAGGAGGAATGAGGTTCCATAAAGAAGGGGCCACCACCCAGAAGGACCTTTTTTGTGGCAAGGGATTGAACCCCTTGGATTCCAGATGGCCACCATTGCATTGTATCTAGAACCATTTTGTTAAAATGGACACTGGTCTAGTTTCACTTGAAGTGACATCTGCCTTTGCAGATGACATTTTTTTGATAGCATGGACAATTTTGGAAGCCTCCCCATCTTGCTCTTTCTGGTTTCAATCCACTACATGAAGAAAAAAAATTAAACTGGTTAGCACTTTGGAAAATAGTAAAGAATAAACAATTGATCAAAGAATTAAAACGATGTAGAAGGTAACCAAACGAAAAACACCTCTCATCTCCTGAATTGCTGAATTGAAATTCTTTCATATTTACAGCACGTCTCCTGTAAAATCCAGTCTGATATATCTTCAGAAAGATTTGCATTACTGACCAATCTGGCAATTTCAGGTTGATCTGCCTATAATTTATATTTCATATTTGAAAAAGTCAAGAGGAGCAACAGCGTATAAATATTAACCCTGACTGTTTAAAGCAGCCATCAAATGAATGGCTGAAGCCCGGGCAATTAACATGCGGAGTCATGACTGTGAGGTCACAGAACAAAGGACTGAAGGGAATTTTGGGCCTCACAGATGCTTATTAGGAGATTAGTTTTGGAAGAATAGTGGGAGCCACTATTTTCTTTTAATAAAACTGAAAGAAATTAAGTGGGAAGGAATGGCTTATGCAGCATGGTTCAGTCAGTCCTAAATAAACTTTGAACTGTTTAATGGGTACTTCTTTTGAGACTAATGTAACATAGGAGGCTTTTGCTAAATCCATTTTTACAAAATAAATATACACACAACAGATACTGTATATAAATGTAATCGATGAGAAGTACATTAAAAAAGCAACTGAAACCTGGCTAAATATACTCAAAAGCAAATGCAGGCTTTTCTTCTGCTTCCAGATAACCTTGCATTCATCCTATCCTACTGACAACAGTCCCAAAAGTGTTTTTTCAAGAGGGAACTGGACTTTCTTGTTTTTCTTTGAAGACATTTCACTTCATATTCAAGAAGCTTCTTCAGCTCTGACTGGATGGTGGGGAATGGAAGGATTTATATTCTTTGCAGACAGCTGGTCATTTGCATTCTTTTAGAGAATGGTGGAGGTTTATCTGCATCATCAGGTCACCTGAGTAGTCCAAACGGGAACAACTATGATCTGGATGACTGAGAATCTCCATAGACATTTACTGACAATAGTATTTGTGCTGCCATTGAACTCCAGCACTAATAGGCCATATATATTTCTTTGTTTGTATCTTTATTTATTTCTCAAATTTATGTGGCTGCCCACCTCTGGGAGGCAGCAATAAAACCAACAATTAAAACATTCTACAACACCATTAAACCAATGAAACATAAATAAGAACAAGTTCATGGGAGGGAATGCATCAGACTGTTTCATCTGATGCAGCCAACATGTGGGCTCCCTGTTGCCAGAGGATCCCCAGGTCTGTTAAAATGCCTTGTGAAGTTTTTCTCCGAAACATACAGTACACAGTAAATAAGCGTTATGCCATAGAACATTCTAACTCAACAATGGGTTGCGCTAAATGCTTGGAGAGTGACTCATTTCTGGGTTAGAATCTCATAGTAGGAGGTCTCGCTCAAAGTGTCCCTTTTCAATAGCAACAACAACAAAAAAAGGCTCTTTCCAACCAACAAAATTCTGGGCCAGAGATTTCTATGACAGAAACCTCCACGCACCAGGAAATGTAAATAAGTAAGCAAAGCATTAACTCTACCTGGTGATAGCAATAACAATATGTTGTAATTTCAAAGCAAGGTCTTTCAAAACAAACAAACAAATATGTTGCCTGTGTCTGAATATGTTTTACATAGCCTATTTGCAGAATTTAGAGAATAATCCAAGAAAATGTCATTTCTTTAATAACATTCCATCGATATTTTTTTTTTAAATATCCAGTTTCTCCTGGAATTTCTGAATAGGGAAAACTCCATTCCTAGGGCTACCACATTTAAGATGCAAAAATCTGGATTGCTTACTAAATTTTTAAAATATCATTTCACAGTTGACTTTTGAGAATTCTGTAGCTCAGATCTGTGGACTGACTATTTGCTCATACTAAAATAGTACCAGTGTTTTGCCATGAGTGCTTAGACAGAAAGCCCCTGCATGCAGCTTAACATTATTGCTGTTTTCAGCAATTTGCCAAGTTTAATTACATATTTATCGTTAAGAGATCTTATTCTAATGATTGATTTGAAATGATGCCTCAAGTGAGACATGGAAAAACATGTTTTTTTTCTTTTTGTTGTAGACTATACGAAGCTCAATAGATTTTTAAAAATGCTAGAATAAAGTAAAGTTTTCCCAAAGGAAAGTCTAAAATAATTGTCTTTATTGTGTGACCCGTGTATGATCAGGAATCGGGATAAAGAAGGCCATTCAATAAGGGTGTTTATTTATTTTATTTTTATTTATTTATTTGATTTATATACCACCCCCTCTCCCTAGAAATTTGAATGAATTTCTCAAGGAGAAGGAAGAGAAGGTTCAGAAAACTGATTCTAATCTAACTAAAACAGACATTTTGATCCTGGCTTATGATCAGCTGACAAGAAGCCCGGGTTCCGTATTTGGATGTCTAAAAGAATTCTCTATATCATGGCTTCTAAAGTTTGCAAGAAAGAGAGGAAAGAGAAGAGAAACAGACTATTGACCTACTGCTCCTGTAAAGATGGACAACCATTCAAAAGTGATACTCTGTGGCCTCTGGCAAATCAGTCTGTCTGAAATAAAGTACCCCATTAGACCTTTCTCAACCTGCCCTGTGCTAGCTGGCAATTCTGTAAATCAAGGGCATCTGCAAGAGATTGGCTGTGAGGGTGCAAGCAATTAAAGCCCTACATCCTTCTAAATATGCTGCACAGGTCATGATCACGACCGCCATATTCACTCTTTTAAAGATCTCCCTCCACCTCCTCTGCAGAGGTCTCTGCTAGCAATTGAAGTCTCACTTCATCTGGAAAGCATCAGATTGGGGAATGCTACCCTCTAGGAATAAGAAAATCTACCAAATAACGGATTTGTTGTACAAATTTTAAAGGAAGCTTATCAAGTCCATTAAAATATTGTTAGCTGGGATGCCACAAAGGGCCTTTTTAGTCATATGATCCGAATGATAAAATCTGCCCATCCCTAACCTCAGTCTCAATAGTCATTCGGCTAGATTGTTTTATATGTACATGCATATGCATATTTATACTTATATATTCACTGACCCTCTAGTTTGGTTTTGCATGTATGTGTGCTCACTGGTGCTGGGCTTCTATTATTTGGCTCTGGTTTTAGTTTTGGGGTTTTTAAAACTTATTTGTTTCTGGTTGATTTTGCTACTGTATTTTTAATATATTAGAAGCTGCCTTCCGGACAGATTTAGGCTGAAAGGCAAAGTAAAAACTTCTGGTAAATAACATACTGTGCAACTACTTTCCTTACTGCAGAGCTTTCTGGAATAATGCTGTATTTATTTTTCCAACCAATTCTTGCACCCAGTCCCAGCCTTGAGAAGAAAGCCAGTGTAGTTGGCTCCCATTTATGATCTGTGCTGTTACTTAAACTTAATAAGAAAAAAGACTTAAGACCAGAAGAGCTCACACTGAAGCTTGTAAAGGCTCTGCTGGGCTGCTATGGGCAGATATTTTTAAAGTCAAGCTGTAAGCAGATTAGAGGAGGGAACTGACATGGATCTAAACTCTCCCTCTTTCTTTCATTTCCATGTACAATGCTTCTGCAAATGTAAATGCTAATCTTAATCTTTTCCAGACACATTTATTTTAGATCTAAACTTTTTTTAATAGTTGTTTGGGATCAAGAGAGTGGGAACATGCTGGAAAGAACTGTTTTCACAAGTAGAAGGTAAAAGGTCTACCATAAATAATACTGTAACTTAAATTATTACATTCTCATACAACAACTGTTAAGCTAGATCACAAAATGCTATATCTTAACTTCTTGTTCAATATTCCAGGCACCCATGTACTGTCCACATGTACAGATAGGCAAAAATAAGCTTACAGTTCTGTATGATTTTCAAGAAACTATTTATTTTACCGTTTAGAAATTTTTTTGTATTTAGTCAATTCCTCCTTTGAATAAAATAACAACAAAATCATCCCTTTATTTTTTTGGTTTACATTTTGTAATATCTTTTTGGTGATTTGTCTTCTTATTTATTAACTCTTATTGTGCCATGCAAATGTGTATTTCTTGCACTTTTAGATACTAGCCATTTATAGATAAATTTGAGTTCCATTAGAAGACTTACACATGATTGAGCTTCCTTCATTTTTGCACCTGACTGAATCCTTCAGATTTGAAAGGGTATTATTATTATGGTTGGTTGCCTAATCTGCCAGATGTTAGATTATATTTTGCATTTTTAACTGCTTTTTGAGTCCTTCCCAAGGAACTGTGATAGGGAGATGTTGTTCTTTATGGTGTTAAAGGTATTCTTACAGGATGTAAGTTGTTCCAAGTAAAGCTGCCTTTACAATTGACTGGTGGTAATTTTGTCAGTGCTGATTGTGCTTAAGTGGTGCTCCACTTAATGGTGGATGTTTTGGGGTTGCACCCAGTATCTTTGTTTTCTTTTGCTATAGTCTTTCTACTTCTATTTTGAGAGCTTTGTATTTTGTGATTTTCTCCATTTCTTTTTCTTCTATTCTGCTGTCTCCAGGTATTACCAGCCCACTGTCCAGATTTTTTTCTTTTTCTTATGGACAGTTGTTAAATCTGTTATGTTGCAGGTGATGGTCTTTTGACTTCTATAATCCCACAACACTTTAGCTTTTACATTTTCTATTACATTGTCTATTTTGTGGACCCACCAGTTCTTGCTTGCAGACAGATGGGATTTCTTGCAGATATTGCAATGCTGCATGGGATATTTTTGGCCTGGATATGGTATGGTGACAGTAGAGTATGTGAAAATGCCCCATCACCATTGCCTACCCACTGCCCTGTCTGATGCTACCACTGCCATCCCTAGCCTTTTTGGTGAGGGGCTGGGTGGCAGCAGCAGTGATGGAAGTGAGATGTGTGAAAAATGCGAAGCTCTGCACTCTTCCCATCTGCTTGCTTGCCCCTTCTCTGGTTCTCCCTCTGGCTGCCCATGGCAAGTTGTCCCCTCAGCAAGTTGGCCATGTGGAGTTATCCTATAGCAGCTTGATGGTGATGAGTTGGCAGAGGCAACTTGGCAGTGGTGAGCAGGCTGCAGTAAGCTGGCCATGCCAAGCCAGCTGTGCTGAGTTGTCCTAGACTTAACCAGATGGTCCACTGTTTCTTCATCTTCTTAGCATTTGTTGTCTGTTGCTATCTTTCAATTCTGGCACAGTATACATTTGTTTTGAAGGTTTGGTCTTGGGCAGCCGTGGTTAGCCCCTCTGTCCCTTTCATCAACTTTCCTGCTGTTAACCATTGCCAAGTCTTATAGTTATCAGTTTCTCTTGCTATTTTTTAATGTACTGGCCATTAAATACTTCGCCATGCCATATCCTTTTTCTGTTCTTCATTTAGTAGGCCAGTACTTGGTCTTTCCAGTACTCAGGAAGCCTTTATGGTATACTCATTTCAATGCATCTTCTTTACTGTCCTTATAGATATTCTTCCAATGTCCTTTTATATTCTTCAACTGTCTAATGTACTTGCAACTTTTCAAGCCTATCTATTTTTCTTGGTAAGTAGAATCTGTTAACATTGCTGCATGGATTTCTTGTCATTATTTTTCTGATCTTCCCATCCAGGACTTTTAGTTCTGCTTCAACTCAGTCCACTATTCCAGCTGTATCTAATGTATTTAATGGCTATTATTACCTGTATTTTAATTACCTTAATAGTATTTCCTCCAGCGAGTTTGGACTTTAAGATCTTCTTCACTCTCATGATGTATTCTAACCTTCTTCTTGACTTCAGTGTGGTTGATGTTGAGACACCCCACCCCCCCAAATTCTTAATCTGGATAGGGTGAGAGAGGTCACCAAATTTTACAGTTATAGAAAGATAGCATGAGGGCAAGAGTGTGAGAGAATGAATTTAGGTTCCTGTACAGCAATTTGTGTCTTCTCTACCATCAAATGCCAAGGCAAATTGGACTTAAAAGCTATTTTGACTTCATATTACCAGTTCAAATTTTGTTAACCTTATTATCCCATTAGACAAATAAAGCACTACTAAGTTTAACATTATAGATAGCAGGTTAATTAAATAAGACAAAAAACCAATTATAATTAAAGAGCTAGAACTTCCATTGAAATAATTTTATCCTTCCTTAAAATAGAAACATACTACTACTTAAAACCCTTACATCCTGAAAAGATTGTATATATTTTGATACAATACTCCATTATTCTAAAGTTATTTCTAATATTAAAATATACAGTTCTAAGCTCTACTTATTTTTGTGTTTAATGGAAAGCATTGTGTTATCCTCTGTAGCAGTAATTTGTGATAAGTTTTAACTCAGATCCTATAAAGAAGAAATGGAAGAGGTAATGGGACAGGTAAATCGTTAAATTTTTCAATGCTAACTTCATCATAATAAAGATTATGAATTAGTGCTAAGTACATAAATTCTCTTGCCTTTTCCCCTTCCAGTCCTCATTTAATCTGATGAAAATGTATTTGCTTTAACAATTCTTTCATTGGAGAAAAGGATTTTGGAGAATTATCATGGATGAAGAATTTATTGCACTTATCTGTTTGTGAAACACAGAATATTTTTCCCTTTGAAAAAGACCCAACAAATCATAAAATGCTGCATGAGAATGGAAAACTTCTATAAAGTTTTGGAATGGAAACCAGTCTATAAACTTTTCAGAACTAGTTAGGAGCATATGTCAGAATATTTTTTTTTAATATTTGGTTCTAGAAGCAAAGCTCAGTACTTGCAAGGAAGAGCTGAATTAGAAATATTAAAAACTAATTTATCTGCTTATACATTAGCTTTCATTCCTGGATAGCAACACTATTTCCTAGTGGTGATGTCATGCTCTTAGCTGCCCTTGAAGCCACTTGGAAACTGCAGCTGATCAAGACTGTAGCAGAACTAGCAGTAATGGGTCTGCTGCAGCACACAATATCACAGTTCTGCTATGAGAGCTGTGTGGGATACCATGCTGGTTATCACCTAGAAAGCCTTCTCATGGCATAGGGCCTAGCCATTTGAGGGATTGGTTTGTCATTTTGTCTATTCCATTACTATACTCCATGTGTCATCTTTTCAGCCATTTTCCTTTATAAGAGCCAGGAGGCAGGCATTGTTGCCAAATGCCGGGGAAATCAGAACGTCCAGGCATTTCAAATGGATATAAAGATTTATTACAAGCTTAAGCTCCTTACAAGAATCTGAACTACTAATAATCCAAGCAAATTTGGGGTACATAAGAGTCAATGGAATTGAAGGTGGGCTGGACAAAGATCTCTTGTGGGCATGAAGGAACTCATAATTTATGATGTGTTTGACCTCTCCCTCAAGCTCAGTCTGGTCATCTCTTGTACAATTGTCTGTCATAGCACCTTCCTTCTACAACAACATAACCCTGAGCTTCAAATATATTTCCTTCACATGAGACTTGAAGCCTTGGTGGTTTTCTCAAGTAGGGTAGGGTGTACTACGTATATGTCTCCTATGAGATTGATTTTATTTTCTTATAGTGGATGTCTGTTCCCCATTAGAGTCAACTTGTCTTATTTCCCCCCCTTATCATATTGTTTTCTTTTATTTATTGTATTAGGTTGTTTTTAACTTTGTGTACTATTCAGAGTCAGTAATGAGTTGGGTGGCCTAGTGTAAATAAATGAATATATGAAAAAAGGCTGGATACGATATATGAATTATTTCTAATAAGGCAACAATGGCTATTCAGAATCATTGGATTCTTTGGTGAAATCAAGCAGTGTGTATATTTATGTGCATGTGTGTGCATGCACACTTTCTTCCTTGGGTACTAATCAGCATATGGGCTGATTGCCCTCAGTCTTTGAGTGGGAGAGTGTGGGAGAGAGAACAGGTTTATATTTTGGTTAATATCAAGGTTTATATTTTGTCTATGTGCCTGACTTTGAATTCTTCTCTTGTGCTATGTCTGTATATATAAGGACTTGGAAACACATCAGGAAAAGGGAGGGGGCTTAAGAATTCCATAACCTCTATCTAGATCAGGACAAAACTTGTTCTCTCTGGCTGGCTTCTGTCCCTGAAACCAAATCTGGTCTCATTCTGTTCAACTTGAAGAGCTATTCTGCTGTCAGGAGTCCTGAATCTCTTTGCATAATTTCTGTCCCATCCCTTAATAGGAACTCAATCTGGAAGAAAGTCAGCTGGCTCAAGAATACAGCAGTCAGCAGCTTTCCAGGCTGCTGCCAGTTGGGAGGCACTGGAGGATTTTTCTTTTCTTCCATCAGATCTGGGCCATCTTCAAACTTGAACTTTGTTTTGCTGACATCTCCCCATCCCTGCACATCAAATTTGACCCCAGTTTGGTTTAGTTTTTGATGCCTGCTAATAGAGAAGCAGAGTCCCAAGTCCCGAATGTCTTTCCAGGATTTTGTTGGATTGGGAAGAATAAAAAGGGTCTTCTTTCTTTAAATTTTGTGTATATCCAGTCATTGTGAGGATTTGTCCTTTACAACAGGGGTCCCCAACCCCCTATTCACAACCAGGCTGTGCAAACAGTGGCCCAGCACACACATGTGCATGTGCAGCCAGTGTGGGCTGCAACTTGTTTAACAACCGGTTCGGTGAGCATGCGCTTTGCGCTTTCCAGTACACTAAATATTGATAGATTAAATCACAGTTCTTTGGATCCTCAATCATTTTTAAGAATGTGAAGGAGTCCTGAGAGCAAACTGTTTGAGAATCATTGCTCTTGTACACTGTTTCTATATTAGCATCTCAGAATTTGGATTAAAGAAAATATAATAATTCTAAAAAAATTGCTTTCAGGCCTAATGATTCTGAGCATTTATGTGTGTTGTTCTTTCATTTCATGTAGAGTTATAAAGTTCTCTTTGGGATGCTGAAAGCAGTGGTTTTCTTTTCTTTTTTCCTGTTAGAAATTGTTAAAAATAATTATTTTAAAATTCATTTTCTTTGTCAGTGTGCAAAGCCTTCAAAGCTGCTACTGAGTTTAAAAATGTCTCCTGATAAACACCGCACACTAAAAAGAAAAAAAGAGAGAGAAACTATTTTTGTTCAAATCTTTAATAATTTGATAGAGTCAAACAAATGAAAATGATTACAAAGTGATTCTTAAATTACTGGAGCTGTATCAAAAGTTAGCAGAAAAAATAGAAGAAAGCTACCACAAATTAAAAAGATTTGTAATACTTTTGTTAATCCCATGAGAAAATTGAAAGATGGTGGAAGGTGTAACTGAGGATCAAATATTCACATTACTTTCCTGTAAAGATCTTTCCTAACGTTTGACAGCCCCGAGGGTACGAGTCTTCTCTATGGCTGTGCCCTCCCTTTGGAACGAATTGCCCCTGGAGATTCGGACCATTGTGGACCTCCAGGCCTTCCGGCATGCACTAAAAACCCATCTCTTTCAGCTAGCTGGTCTGGCCTAATACCTTAGGGGTTTTAAATTTAATTGTTGAATTTTAAATTTTTTAAATTTTTAAACTTTCTAAATTTTATTATCTATTAGGCCTTTATTTTAATTCAATTTTAATTGGTTTTTAGAGTGTTTATCTATGTGTTTTTTATTCGCTGTATACCACCCCGAGTCCTTCGGGAGAGGGGGCAGTATATACATTCTGAAAATAAAATAAAAATAAATAAATTGAATGTGCATGCTTGTCTTGCACTGGATGCATTACAAATCAAATCAAATCAAATTTTATTCATCACATGCACAGTCATACATGGTACAAAATGCAGTGAAATGTGTATAAACTTACTGAATAAGTATATAAACTTACTGAGTAAGTACAAACTTACTGAATCATGATTGAAAGGATGATGCTATGTGTCAAATGTAATAACTAATAATATAAAACTTAATTACATTTAGCTCTATTAATTGCTTTATCCCCACACCTCTGTCCATTTTCATTGACCAAACTGTTAGAAATACTACCATTAATTTTATTCCCATTCTGAACTGTATTCAAGTAAGCACCATTTTTTTTCATACCAACACAAAAAATCTGATCTCGTAAGTAAGCTCCCCCTCCCAAGAAAGGCATAAGAAGTAAAGTTTGCTATAGTGCAGCTATATAAAAACTCATAGCACTGGATACCAGGGTTAAATGAGCTGGTAGTCCTGCAGAATCACAACAGGACATATCAGAACCTAGCAGATAAAGGACAAATGGTGTGGTGGTGCGTGTTAAGCATGAATCACATTCTAAAATGGCAAAAAAAATAATCAAAAGGTCTAAAGAGTAGCAATGTGGCTTAGAAGAAAACAGTGGCTGAGTTCCAGGAAATCCATGGCCGTCCCTGGGGAATGGGTGATGGTGACATCTGTGTCATCCCATTGCAGTGTAAATCCTGCCTCTTATATGCTTTCAAAGTTGGCTGCAATATTGCAGTGTAAGTGCCAAAAGGACAGAATTTGCTTGTCACGTCACAATGCTACCGTAATTCTTCCATTTTACTAGGATAGACACATAAGGCAACATGTTTTGGGAAATCAGGGACTGACTGAGGACATTCTGCTTAGATCTACTTCTAGGATGTGAATAGTCACCTAAGAAACTAAATCTCATGTGGCAGAATGTGCAGGCCAGTCAGCCATCAAGTGTAGAATGGTGTATTTAAAGAGTCAGTATTCCTTGTGAATCATGAGTAAGATCCTGCTTATAAATGTGAACTTTTTCTGTAATGACTTGCAGCTGAACCTCAGCAGTGGCTATGAACGCTCAAGTTTAAATGCCTTCTTTTCAATGCTCCATCTTGCTCGAAACAATCCAGTCTTTCTTTATTTGCTCCTAGTGATGTCTCTGTATCAGCATAACTGTTGAGTACAGTGACAATCAGCAAGAAAATACACTGAGTGTTATAATGCAAGTCCTGTCGTATTTCAATGTCTGTGTGTAATGTCATTGCACATATAGAAGGGGGGATTTAATGGATTGTGAGAATAACCTTGGAACAGCTGACAATGGTCAGATAAGAGATGCCTCAGCCTGCAGAAACTCCTAGCACGCGGCTTCTGCCAACCTAACAATTTGAAAGCATGCTACATGCAAGTACATAAATAGGTACCATTTCAGTGTGAAAAATAATGGTGCTTTGTGTGAAAGTACAAACCCAAATGGTGCCGGACCTGCCCAAATGCGACGCCCAAATGTGAGACAACATCGATGGAGGGAAAATCCCTGGATGATGCAGCAGAATACTGTTAGCAATTCTGAGTGAAGATCTAGTTCACTCACCGTGGTGCATTTCTGAATAATGCATAAGAGTGAACCAAATGGACTAGCAGTCATAGGCAGACAACTACTCTGTAGTTACACTGTAGTCTCCTAGCTAATGTACCATTGCCGTATGCTAAATAAATAATAAATAAAAATAAACCAGGCTACAGAAAAAATATACATATGGAAAATGTCTCCTAAAGTGCCTCTTTAGTTCCATGGAAAGTAAAAACAAGAAGAGACATGTTTTCAGACTGCAAGCATCTGTTACTGTAACCTTACAATAAAGGTAATGTCAGTACACATGGTTTGGTATCTTTTTCTGGATTACTTCAAAAGGCTGATAAGGACATCATACTGCCATGCTTCATCCACCATCTTGCCACTTTTTACATAAAGCCCCTGTGGAGAGCATGGTCCCTGATAACATTACCCCAGTCTACGAGTGAGTCAGCATTAAGTGTTCCTTAGCAGCATAGTGCTAAAGGAATGTTCTCTCCAATTTATTTTGACACTGTTGTAGGGCAGACCTCAAGTTGTGTAAAATTTGTTAACCTTTTTCATTCATTGTCTTTAAGAGAAATCAAGTAATGAGTGGCTTGAAATATACAAATAGAGGCAAGATAGGGATTAGCAATGCGGAGACTTAGTTTCATCTGGTTGAGCTTTTTGCTGACAAAGGACAGGGTTAGCTCAGTAGTAAAGTTAGATCCAGTGTCTCACTACCAGTGGTGGAATTCAGTATTTTTTACTACCAATTCTGTGGGCGTGGCTTGGTGGGCATGGCTGGGGGCTCATGTGACTGGATGGGCAGTTTATGTAAGCAGGGCAATAAAGATTAGGTGAGAGACAACACCAGAATGTTTTTTTCCTACCTTCTGTAAAGGATTAACCCTGTAAATTGGAAAAAACAAAAGGAGATTTCTTCTAACAACCAGTTCTCCGAATTGCTTAGAAAATTTACTACCAGTTCTAGTGAACCTGCTAGAACCTGCTGAATTTCATCTCTGCTCACTACCCTCTTGAGTGCTTGCTGTGTTTCTGACTTCTGTCTAAAACTGACTCTTGATCCTGAATTTTGCTTAAGAAATCTGATTTGGCTCAGTGCTTCAATCTCATGTTCCTGTTTTTTGACCTTTTTGTAAGTTGCAAATTTAGTGCAAGCCCAACTTCTTAATTGACTAACACGTCATGCAGCTTAACTATGAACATTGACAAGAGAGCCAAAGAGATGGTTGGCTAGTAAAAGACAGTAGCTGCAGGAAAAGACAAAAACAAAAGCCAAGCTCAGGGAAAACAATTTTTTTTACAAGTCCGGATACTGCAAATTTCTCAGTTTTTCTGACTACTGATCAATAAGACGTTTCTGTTATGTCAAATGAAGCCAATAGTGCTTGATTTGCCAAGATCTACAAAGTTCAGACCAGCCATTTCTATCATTTGTCAATTGTTTTGATGGTTCAGAGATCCTGTTGTTCAATTCCTGTGCTACTAGCACCTTCTGGTGTGATAACCCTTCAGTATTACACATATCAGGTATAACAATGGCTCCCAATCATCTGAGCTATACTTGAAGCAAAAATCCTTTTGGCCTTGGCTACCCAACTGTAGAAGGACTTGATCTGCACCACACAAGTGTAGACCTGTTTCATAACCTGCAGAAATGGCAGGTTAAAATCACAGCTATTGAGAAAAGCAGCAGAAAGAGGGATAGCTTGCACAGTTACATGATTTCCCCTCCTTTCTTCTTTGAATGAAGAAGAGGAGGGAAAATCTTTCCACAGCATCTAGGATATTGTTCCTAATGCACATGTTTATTACAAGGCAATAACTGCACAATATGAAATAACTGAATCGTGGAAGAAAATGTTGAATCAAAACAATTATGGTGATATGTCCTAAGTACTCAAACTTAGGAACTGCTTCAACTGTTACAGTTTTTGGGAGAAAGAGGGAAGCAAAACTTTGGTTGTATAAACTTCAGCAAGATAAACCTGTAATACCGTATGCAGTTTTGGTCACCACATTACAAAAAAGATGTTGAGAGTTGGAAAAAGTGCAGAAAAGAGCAACTAGAATGATTAAAGACCTGGAGACTAAACCATACAAAGAACGGTTGCAGGAACTGGGTATGGCTAGTCTAGAGAACAGAAGGTCTAGTGGTGACATGATAGCAGTATTTCAGTATTTGAGGGGCTGACACAAAGAAGAGGGTGTCAACTTATTTTCCAAAGCACCAGAAAGCAAGTCAAGAAGCAATGGATACAAACTACTCAAGGAAAGAAGCAACCTGCAATTAATGAGAAACTTCTTAGCAGTGAAAACAATTAACCAATGGAACTGCTTGCTTTCAGAACTTGTGGGAGTTTCATCATTGGCGGTCTTTAAGAAGAAAGTGGACGGCCACTTGTCTCGAACTGTGTAGTCTCCTGCTTGAGCAAATGGTTGGACTAGAAGATCTTCAAGGTCCCTTCTAACTTTATTCTGATTCAGTTGTTGATAGTTGTTCAGTGTAGGAAAGTGTGGGCATGAAGAGGAAAGGAGGTGGTGAAGGCCAACACAGTTGGAGAGCAAGAGAAAAAATATCTGACTTCTAAGGGCAGCTGCATTATGAATAACCTGGGTTTCTGAGTGTATTGGTAATTTAATTGAGATGTGAGATAATGAGTTTCCTTGCCCACAAACCTCTTTTGATGATCTTGAAGAGTCACACTATTACACTAATGAAATCAAAAGACACAATGTGCCTATGAACAGAACAGATGTTTTATTTTAGCTAAGAGGAGCATTCCATTTATCAGAATGCTCCTTTACCTTCCAGAGACACTTATTTTTCCTCTTAAAGGTTTTGTGAAGCACTCTGTCTTTGAGTATTTAGTTGTTAAAATAAAATAATATAAAATGTCAAACAATAAAACAGCCTTCAAAAGGAAAAAATAAACAATGTTAGCATTCCTGTGATTGAAAATGAGTTTCTAAACAGACAATGAAGTCCTTTCTGTTAGAAACATCGTCCTCACTCATCAAGACAGTTTCCTTCAAGAACTGAGATGGGTCCACTTGGTATCTCCTTAATTCTGCTGCTGCTACAGTATATGCATAAAGGATTTAAAATCTGAACAACCAAAGACCATTCCCTTTGTCCATGCCACTTATGCACAGTATTGTGTCCAATTTGTGATTTAAAATTTTATTTCTTTTGATATAAGAGTGTCTTTTTTTTTGGAGAGGGGTGAGTAATTGCAACACTTTTAAAGGTCTTGATCTTACACTTGCAATATAGAGTGACAGCAAAGCTTTCAGTGAGAAAAGAAAGATATTGTGACTTCTCCCTTGAATTAGAGACTTCCCTTATTGTTTTTATAATATTTTTAACTGAAGTTTACAAATACAAAGATGAGAAGCTAATACAAACTAGGAAGAATATAAAAAGTAAAAAAATAAAAAGTGCAGAAAAAAGTGTATGTATATATGCATAAAAATATAGATGTATAAGGAAATTAATACCTCCTCTCTGCAGACAAACAACTTCAGTAACTTACCACCTTCTTGGATATGTCAATAAAAGATCTTTGCATCCTATATCTCATTTTCTCATTAATGGATAAATTATAAAATCTTGTCATTCAGTCCTGATATATATACCCATATGTATTTTAACCATAATCAAATAAGTCAGTTTTATATTTATTTTGCTTTGAATACAGTAACACGTTCTGTAAAAGTACAGCAAAAAAATTTCCCACATCTTATTCGTTATCTATATACAAATGTTTAAAGATTTTTCAATACTAATATAAGTAGTCCACTAAAAACTATCAGAAGCAATGTATATATTTTAACCTTGATTAAATAAATACACTTTATATTCCATCCATTTGTTTAAAAAAACTTTAATCCCTTTAACTACTGTCCCATAAATTGATTTCTTATTATTTTCTTTTTGTTTCTTCTCAAAACCTCCTTCACTAGTTTAATACATCACTTTTGTAGGGCCGAGATAAGAAAGATTAAGATTTTATTTGATTTATATACCGGCCCCTCTCCCTAGGGACTCGGGGTGGTGAACAGCAAGATAAAAACACAAATACATAAATAACAATTTAAAACCTGTTTAAAACAATTAGATAAAGGCTGTCCACCAAAATATCATTATGAAATTTAAATTTTGATAAAAACAGTTAAAAATTAAAAGATTAAAAGACATCCAAGTCATTCTTGTGGTTTATTACTTGTATAACAGAATAACAGAGATGGAAGGAAACTTGGAGGTCTTTTAGTCCAACCCCCTGCTCAGGCAGGAAACACTATACCACTTCAGAAAAATGGTTGTTGCTCCATTTGGAGCACTGCTATCACGTCACTCCTAATATTTGCCCTTTAATTATTAAGACATCATTTTTAAATCCAGTATTTCATCTTTTTTCATATTCTTGCAATCTGGCATTTTAAATCCACATTCAGATCCATACTAAATCAGTCTCTGTTTTGGCCAATAAAATCTATTTCTCTTCTGTAGTACCTTTTAAATTCATTTTTATAGTAGCAGATTGTTTAAAAGTAATTTCTGAGTGCATTGTTTCCAAATATCCTTAAATTCTTGCACTGTAAAAAAAATATTGCTCCACTGTATTAATCAGTTTCTTCTCCTTTAATTGTACTCTTTAGTTCTCCCTGGTTAGTTAGTCTTCAAAGTCTCCTTTTATCATATTTTTAAATCAACAATACTTTCCAATGGGAGGATTTTTTTTAAAAGCCACAGTAATTTTAAAATCTTCACATATATATTTTTGTACAATTTTAAACAACTCACAGAAAATATTCTTTCAAGTATACCTGGTCTCTTAATCTGTTTATAGTTTTCCAAAATCAAAGTTCTAGCCACCCCTTTGTTGTTTATTCATAAATATCTTTTCCTCCTTAAAGTCTTTAAACTAAAACTAAAGCAATTTTCTAAGGGGGTTACAAAAGGAAGTATGAGAACCCAGTATCCATTTGAAGATGCTGAACTTTGGCTTAGGTCAGATAACCTTCTCCGCCAGTTCTTAGAGTTTAATACCCACCAGTGACCACTGTCTTGTGGTCTGTGCCTCTTTATGAAACATTGTGCGCAATCCTAATCCTGATAGGAATTCCTCTTCTTTCCTACTCCATTCTCCATAGAGCCATCTTCAGTTTGCCATTGCTTCCCCAGAAGCCCTCATGGCTCCCCCTCCTTTTTTTTTTTTTACTGTTCACACATTATTATTTTTTCTTACTTTTCAGCAATGTATTTTGCCACATCTCTCTTTAATCTGATTAAATGGTTTCACATGTTCATATGTTGAAATGAGAAATATGGTCTGAAACAATTATGTGAATCCCAATTGTTCTTCTTCCCATTTCATATAATCAGTTCACGAGTCTGTTTTTCTGAATGAATACTTTGTACAAACTAAAAATGAAGGCTGCATTCAAATGGTAGTAAATCCAAGGTGGTCTTACTGTGTTTAATATGGTACTAGCTCATGGTTAATGATTGGATCATACAGAAGAAGGCAACAACTCAGTGCAACTCATGCTCTTTGGATGACAGATTTAATTTGAAGATTTCTTTGAAATCAACAATATTACAATCAATGCTTATTTTTTTCACAGGCTTGGGCCAGTTTCCCCAAAGGAGCTCTTCCATGTGTGGGTTCTGTTTTTAAATGAACTAGTAAGGTAATTCAGAGGCTAAAATGGACATGGGTCTCATCTATTAGGATCTAGACTGGGATCACCAGCTCATGTCAGATAGGCCACTGAAAAGCAATCAAATGGGAATGATTTTCAATCTCTGCTGATGGGAGGGTGGATTTAAACCAGTGACCTAGAGGTGAAAAGCTCTATATCCCATTACTAATCCTTGAAATTATTCCTTTTCCTACAGCTGAGCCATGAATGACATTAAAGAAAAAGAAGAAGAAAAAAGAAAGAGGAAGAAGAGGCAATGTGAGAAGAATTGCAATGATTATAGAGAGCCAATAATTTATAACAAATTAATTATTTTTATCAACTATTTTTATAGTATGCAAATATTAATATAGGGAAATATTGTTGGGCCACAATGGTCAATTTTTACTGACAAATATTGAAGAAATATTTGATTGAACCCTGATTAAATGTTCTGCTGTCTTTAACTCACAGTATTTAGAGCTCTTGGTACACATAATTTGAAGAATCAGTTGGCTCTCGTGGTGCAGAGTATCCTTTTGAATGGTCCTTCAAATAAAATATTTCCCATCTTTGGAAAACTAACATATCATACTAAGAAGACTATATTAGAACTCTCAGTTTTCTGTGAAAAGGGGAAGGTAGCGATGATAGTGAATTTAATGTGGGGGAAGCATTCAGACATGTCAGTGTTGAACTGGAGTGGTTTAATACAACCAAATCCCCTTCAATTCTTTGAATGAGAGCATGAAAACCATAGTTCACAAAAATACACATGAGACCAATATTTAAGGTTCATACTGATATAATGATGTATTGCTAGACATGGTTTATGGAACTGATGCAATCTTTTTATTTTACTTTTCTTGTTAGAAAAAAACAGAAATAAAGTTTTGCATGCATTCATCTTATTGCAAATGCACCTTTCCCCCCTGATATAGCAAACTCGTCATTGGATGCTTATTGCATTAACAGGTCAGATGTGAGCATTAGTTCCTGTTCCCTTGCCAATGTAGAACAGTGGCAGTGGAGCTGGAATGATTCTGGAGAGACCAAGGTTCTAGCCCTGCCTTAGGCATGAAAGGCAGATGGGTGACTTTGGGCCAGTCACTCTTTCTCAGCCCAGTCTACTTCATATTTGGGGAATAATAGGAAGAAGGGAGGTGCTATGTTGAGCTCCTGAACAAAAAGAGGAAATACATCTAAATAAATAAATGATGGATATTTATAACAATCAAGGCTTTCTGGAATTATCTTTATACATTCTTTACACAATGGTAAAAGAGAACAAACACAAAACAACTTTGTTTCATTTATTTAAAACAAAGGGAGTTGAGTAGATTGAGTGGGATTTGTTGTCAAGAACTCAGGAATCAAACTGTAAAGCTAAAGTAAAGATACTACTGGAGTGAGTACTGCAACAAGGGCTCATTCATTATACATGGTTCAAATTGTTTTAAGGAGCAATGTAGTGATTTAGAGAAATTAAAGCACACTATAATTTGGCCCCCTCAACAGGCACAATGGCTTGAATTCTGGGAACGAAAGCAACTTATTTGGAGGGCACGAGTCAAGGATTGCACTAAAGAAACTAGCATAACTGAAATTCAATTTATCTTAAAATTTTACCCCTCCACTCCATAAAAAAATCATTTTCTCCCCTCTTGAAGAAAAGTAGAATCATTTCTTTTTGCTCAATATTGTTTTGCTCATGTATTTAGTGACCTTACATAGCATATTCTTCATTGCCTTGATTACACTATGTTTCATTTCTACCAATAGAATGGTAATACCAATGGTTCGGAATTTTCATAGGGTTGACAGAATATTGCTTTTCTCCCATTGCTGAGGTATTAAATGCAGCAGCAGTGGGATTCAAGCATATATTCTGCATTCTGCATGGGTCGCTTTAATTTTCATGACTGCCACTTCTCAAACTTTGTTCTCCCAACCAAGCTGTGGGCTATGGGAAGACGATCTAATGCAGAACCACCAACAGCCTATGCACTTTCTCAGTAAACCCTTACCCACCAATCAAATTTGGGGATTTACGTGCCACTCCTTAGCATGGTTAGTGGTCCTTCAAACTTTTCTCTCTTCTCTCCCTCCTGCTTTTGCTATGAAAATTGCTACATAGCAAGAGATGCAGTCATTGGAGCGCACTATAAATACAATGTCTCTGATTCAGTGAGCTGAAAGCTTACTGACTTGCCAAGCCTAGCATGTTTATAGAACCTGAACCATTTAGAACCTAAGGTACACCTAAATACCCAATTCTTTGCTCATCCTGAGAGGGAAAACCTCTCCAGATTGACATCTGCTGTTCAATAACTGCCTAATGAGCTGCAAAGAAACTGTTACCAAAAATTAATGAGTCAAGTCACAGTTACAATTACCATACTGCAGATCACCTCATTGTATTAGACTGCTGTAGATTTGTGCCTAGGGACTCAGCTATCCCACAAAGGCTGGTTAAGCTGAGCTCCTGTATTCCACGCGACAGCATTATCTCTTGGCTTGTGAATTGGCAGGGGGCCATGAAATGTCACCTTCTCAAATGTGGCACATCACTGTTTGAAGTATTGTCACGGAAGATACTATGGAAAAAAAACGCAACTCCCAAATACATCATCTTCCTATTTGTTTTACTGTAGAAATTCTCCTTCAGGTGATGCTGAGAGGCGGTTGTTTTTGCTGGTTAGAAAACCTTCTTTCCCCATTTTGAGGGGTATACAGTATGTCATTTACAGGGTTCTTGTAATAAATGGCTAACACAGCCATTTGTTAGTCTAATAACTCTTTTAAAATAATCAGTTTGTCTTATTATTTTAACACACATTCTCTTCATAATTACTAACAATAGGGACGTAAATCTCCTACACATGAAAAAAGCTATAAATAGTGCAAATGAGAACACATTGTAGATCCTGGCCTTAGATTCTCACATTGGTCTGGATAGCTGCAGTAAAAAAAACATCAATTTTTTAAAGTAGGCTAGGCCAAGAGTAAGTAATTGACCCACAGTCACCCAGGGGGAGTTTCTTCCAGTTCATGAATTACAAATTGTTTTATGTGTCCCCAAGAACAGATTTCTAGTTGAATGGAATGCCTTATTATAGAAATCTTCAAACTTGGCAACCCTAAGACTCATGGATCTAAACTTTTTTGAATTCTAGGAGTTAAAGTCCAAAATCTTAAAGCTGCCAAATTTGGAGATCCTTCAGTGGCTAAAATGCTGAGCTTGTTGATCAGAAAGGTCAGCAGCTCAGCGGTTCGAATCCCTAGTGCCGCATAAAGGAGTGAGCTCTTTTCTTGTCCCAGCTTCTGCCAACCTAGCAGCTCGAATGCATGTAAAAAATGCAAGTAGAAGAATAGGGACCACCTTGGTGGGAAGGTAACAGCACTCTGTGTGCCTTTGGTGTTTAGTTATGCCAACCACATGACCACAGAATCGTCATCAGAAAGCGCTGGCTCTTTGGCTTAGAAACAGAGATGAGCACCGCCCCCTAGAGTCGGGAATGACTAGCACATATGTGCGAGGGGATCTTTACCTTTACCTTACCTTATGATAATAATTTCCCTTAGCCAGCCAAACTATGTGACTCATATGATGACCAGGCATAGAAATGCTTTTAATTGCCCAAGAGAAAATAATGTCAGATAGTTCCACTTCATTTCATTTTTTTTCATTTTATTAAATTTATATACCGCCCCATCTCCACAAGGACTCGAGGCGGTTTACAGCAAA
>JAEANM010003476.1:0-10080 GCA_017656035.1 Myanophis thanlyinensis
ATAAATAAATAAGGAAAACATCATGCATTTCTAGATACGCAATAAGCGGTGACTCATTTAATACTTAAAGCAGTATATAACATATTCAGATTGTCACTTTATTTGCACCCTAATAGCTAAAGACAGCATTTACTAATCAATAAGACTGATGTAAATTCTAAACTGTAGAAGAAAGCAACCAGAAGATTCTGCTGGTTGCTCTGTTTTACAAGATATATATAATGAGTGTGAAAACATGAATCTCAGTAATGTGATTACTTAGACTTAGAGTACCGTACTCTTCTGTTTTTCTACACTGGCAGCTATAGTGAGATTATTATTGTGATTCATTTTCAGAAATTTAAGGGATCAAGCCTTAGTAGTCCAAATATGAAAATATTTTATTACATGTACATTTTCTTGAGTCATTTCATTCTCTGATTCTAAGCCCAAATAAGCTTAAAAATTATTATGGCTGATGTAGACTTCTTAAACATTGCTTTTTTCTAGGTTTTTTTTTAATTAAGGGTTTTTATTTTTCAGAGTTTTTTTTAATTCTTTTAAGCTATATTTATTCCTCCTACTCTGCAGTTCTTTAGAAGTCCTTCACAGGGCTGGATTTTCTTGCTTGGGTTTCCAATGGCTTACTGTTCCAAGAAAGACTGTGGAATGAGGAACAAAGTTCTTTATGCCTGTTATTTGAATTAGAATAAACTTTGTTTAGAAAAAAAATGATAAAAGGAATCTAACTTATGTAGAAAGATAAAGTCATCTGGAAAGCAAGTGTATTAGTCTCAATTAAATCATGTCATATTCACAGCCATTAAAACCACTAAATTAAAAACTTTCAACCTATTTTGGCAAGGAGGAACCATGGATGCAGGGTGGCATCTATGATGCTGTTTTGCTTTCTGCTGAACTAGATGGACAACTTTGAATGGATGTGGTTCTCAGATGGGGTTAGTAAATGCCACATGGTATAAATTGCTTGCAACTGATGCTGGGTAAAGTCTGATAAACACTCCAGTGCTTTTGTTCTTTCTCATTCAGGCACAATGTTTCGCAAGAAGAAAAAGAAGCGACCGGAGATCTCTGCTCCTCAGAATTTTGAGCATCGTGTACATACATCATTTGATCCAAAGGAAGGAAAGTTTATTGGCTTGCCACCTCAATGGCAAAATATTTTGGACACTCTGAAACGTCCCAAACCTGTTGTAGACCCTTCAAGGATTACACGGGTACAGCTTCAGCCTATGAAGGTAAGAAGAAAATATTCACTCCCCAGAACACTTTCTAATCAATCTAGTTCACGTAGGTATCTTTCCTTGCCTCCAATTGAGGTATTCCATGCAGATTAATATATTAGTATTCATGATAAAAAAGTGCAGACATGAATAAGAGTTGAAGAGTTGGAAAAAAATTGCTGGAGAGGCAAATCAGAACTTCATCAAACTACAATATGATTCATTAAATATATTGTCTGGGGAAGTTTCTGGCAAATATTTTCCAATGGTATCTCTCTGCATTTGTCTGTTACAGCAAACCTGGAAAGAGCTGTGTATTGCCTGCAAGCTAACACATTGATTATGTTAGTTTTTCCCATGTGGCGTCTTTTGAGTTGGGGCCGCAACTCCCCAGAATTGATACTCTTGGTTAAATGATGGTAATATTGAGAGCTATAGTTTCAGTACATCAGCAGGCTGAATTATAGCATTGACTAGAATTCACTTTATCTCATGTCAAAGGAGCAGTCTAGTTTTAATGTGGATTTATCCGTATAGTACATTATGTTTTTACTGGATATATTTTCTTTTGCTGTGTAGAAAGAACAGTAGAATCTACCCAGTCTGTGCATTCTGTCTGGGTGGATATGCTTCTTCTAATTCCCTCTTTGCAGGATATTGAGAAAAGGGTGTATACCACAGGTCACCCAACCAGGCAGAAGAAAAAGATAAACATTCTGGTATTCAATAAAATAAGATGTGCAAGAAGCATACCACTATAATAATGAGGTACCTTGACATAAACTACACTGGACTTAATCCTTAATAGGGATGAAATGATAGAAGGGGTGGAAATTGTATGAACATTCAGGGAGAGTGACCATATCATATTAGAATTCATCATAATGCAGGCACAGATAATTGAACAAAATCAGACTAGTGTTTTAGATTTTAAGAGAACTGATTTCAACAAAGTAAGAAACAGGACAGAAAATTTAAAGGAAAAAGCAACCCAAGATACTTGAGAAACTGAAAAATGAGATTATAAAGCCTAATCAATCACAATATCATAGAGAAAGGGAAAAAGGAATTTTATTTATTTATTTATTTCATACATTTCTATACCGCCCCCCTCCCTAGGGACTCAGGGCGGTGTACAGCCATTTAAAAAACATACATAAAAAAGTTAAAAAACAGTTTAAGTAAATAATTAAATCCAGGCCCACATTAAAAAAATTAAAATCTTAAATAAATACTTTAAAATTTTAAAAAACAATTTAAAACAAATTTGACACCCCGTTAAGTATTGGCCAGACCAGCTAGCTGGAATAAGTGGGTTTTTAATGCGTGCCGGAAGGTCCGTAGATCTGCAATGGTCCGAATCTCTGGGGGCAACTCGTTCCATAGGGAGGGTGCAGCCACAGAGAAGGCTCGTACCCTCGGGGCTGTCAGATGACATCGTCCCGACAATGGAACCCCGAGGAGGCCTGCCCTGTGGGAATGCACCGGTCGATTGGAGGCTGATGGTGGTAACAGGTGGTCCCGTAAGTACCCGGGTCCTAAGCCATGGAGCACTTTAAAGGTAATCACCAGCAACTTGAATCGCACCTGAAAGGCCACAGGAAGCCAGTGCAGCTCGCGCAGGATAGGTGTAATATGGAAGCTCCGAGGAGCTCCCACAATCACCCGCGCGGCCGCGTTCTGTACTAACTGCAGCCTCCGGATGGTCTTCAAGGGGAGCCCCACATAGAGAGCATTGGCATAGTCAAGACGGGAGGTCACAAGGGCAGATGTGACTGTGCGGATAGCGTCCCAATCCAGAAAGGGATGCAACTGGAAGATCCTACGGACCTGATAAAAAGCTCCCCTGGAGACGGCTGCGGTATGATCTTCCAACGACAGCCGTGCATCCAGGAGGACACCCAAGTTGCGAACCCCTTCTGCGGGGGGCAAAATCTCCCCCCCCCACGGCCAGCGATAAAGTAAGCTGGCTGTATCTGGGCGCAGAAAACCACAGCCATTCGGTTTGGCCGGGTTGAGCTGGAGCCTGTTTTGATCCATCCAGCTCCGCACGGCCTCCAGGCAATGGCCCATCACTTTGACAGCCTTGTTGGGGTGGCCTGGGGTGGAAATGTATAGCTGAGTATCATCAGCATACTGGTGAAAACTCACCCCCAACCACGGATGATCTCGCCCAGCGGCTTCACATAAATGTTGAACAGCAGGGGTGAGAGAACCGACCCCTGAGGCACCCCACATACTAGGGGCCTCGAGGCCGATCTCAGCCCCCCTGTCAACACAAATTGCGAGCAGTCGGAGAGGAAGAAGGAGAACCACCAAAATACGGTGCCCCCCACTCCTAACCCCTCCAACCGCCGCAACAAGATACTGTGATTGACAGTATCAAAAGCTGCCGAGAGATTTAATAAGACCAGGACAGAGGAATGACCCCTGTCCCGTGTCTTCCAGAGATCATCAACCAACGCGACCAAAGCCGTCTCCGTGCTGAAACCTGGCCTGAAGCCCGATTAGAGGGGATCCAGATATAATGCTTCATCCAGATACTGAGGAAGCTGTCGTGCCACCACCATCTCAACAGTCTTCACTAAAAAGCAAAGGTTGGAAACTGGCCGATAATTAGACAGCAAGGTTGGGTCCAGGGACGGCTTCTTGAGGAGGGGTCTTATCACTGCCTCTTTCAAGGCGGCAGGCAAGAACCCCTCTCTCAAAGAAGCGTTAATAATCCCCTGGATTATTAATCTGAATTCATCTGAATTCCAGATGAAACCAACATGGTTGAATAAAGAGGTCTCTGAAAAACTGAGGGACAAAAAGAATAAATGTAAAAAACTGGAAAGAGAGATTTATAACTAGAGCACAATATCAGAAAATAGCCCAAATCTGCAAGGATTTAAGGAAAAGTAAGGCTTAGAATAAGGTAAGACTTGAAACAAATGCAAAAATAACAAAAAAAACCCTTTTGAAATATAAGGAATAAGAAGGAAGTCAAGGAAATGATAGGTCCACTGATAGGAGAAGATGGCAAAACTGTGACAGGCAGGAGGGAAAAAGCAGAACTGATTAATTATGCCTTTGCATCTGTTTTCATACAAAAGGAAAAAAACTGTCCAACCTATCAAAAATACCACCGTGGGAGTCAGATCAGAAAAACAGGTCAAAAAAGCAAAAAAAATAGTAAGAAAATACATTTTCACTTGATGAATTCAGATTTCCAGGATCAGATGGTTTACATCCCAGGATTCTGAAGGAGCTGATCGATGTGTTCTTAGAACCACTGAACAAAATCTTTCAGAACACATGGAGGGTGGGAGAAGTGCCAGAGGACTGGAAAAGAGCCGATATAATTCCAAATTTTCCAAAAAAAAGGGAATAAAATGGAACCAGAAAACTACAGAGCAATCAGTTTGCCATCTAATAAAAAATAAGCAAGCAACAGATTCGTAAGCACCTAGAAACAAACAAGGTAATTAATAGAAGCCAGTATGGGTTTATTAAAAAACAAATGCGTTCCCACAGGGCAGGCCTCCTCGGGGTCCCATTGTTGGGACGTTGTCATTTGACAGCCCCGAGGGTATGAGCCTTCTCTGTGGCTGCACCCTGCTTATGGAATGAATTGCCCCCGGAGATTCGGACCATTGCGGACCTGCAGATCTTCCGGCACGTGTTAAAAACCCATTTATTTCAGCAAGCCAGTCTGGCCTGACACTTAGTGGGATTTTAATAATTTCGTTTTAAATTAGTTAAATTGCTTAAATTTTAAACATAAATATTTTAACTTTTAGAATATTTATTTTGGCCTTGATTTAATTCATTTTTAATTGTTTTTAAATTTTATATGTTCTGTTTTAAATGGCTGTGCACCGCCCCGAGTCCTTCGGGAATGGGGCGGTATAGAAATTCTGTGAAAGAAAGAAAGAAAGAAAGAAAGAAAGATTTTAGGTTTGGACTTGTTTCAGAAATGTCATATATAACAGAACAGGACATCTTGAAGCAGCGGTGTCTCCAAATTATTTCAAAACAGAGTAAGCTGGTATTTAGAAGATTGTTTAATGAGTGACAGTTCCTTCTCTCTGGAATTTTGGAAAAGACTGTAATAAATTAATCTGTGGGAGTAAATGCCCTCAATTGTGGATATTAATAATCACAGATTGCCAGAGATCCCTCTCTATGGGGAATGCATGAGTCACTTTTTATATAAAATTTGACAATAGTTAAATTTTCATTTTCTAATATTTATGTAAATTGGAGAGTTGATAATTTCCCATGACGCCTAGTTGAAAGATTTCTTAAGTTAAATTTAGACCACCATTTCTATCATTCTTGAAAATTGGATGGTGGTGTTTTTGTTTGTCTTTGTTTTTAACCCAGGCTAGTAATATAGGGTATTTGAGGTTTTTTGCTAGGATGCTGTAATTTACTAGCAATATAGATCAGGGTATTTTGAAGGTTTTGCTAGGGTGCTGTAATTTACTGGTGAATTGTGAAAACATAGATGAATTATATATGGCACTGTTCTGATATTGGATTAGCATTAAGAGAATGTGTGAATGTGCTATCACATATCAGGTATTATGTTAAGAAGTTTCCAATCACCAAGCCATCTTTCTATGCTTCCTAATCAAGCCATTTCATATGCTTAAATGAGCCTTATTAAGTAAAAAACTGGTTGGATTCAAATACTGTGTTAAACCGTAATGTGGTTTTTTTGTTTGTTTTAGTGTAATATGTGACTTCATCTATTTTGATTTCGATTAACTTTATGCTGAACAAAGTTACTATTGTGTGTTCAAATTTGCATGATATGTAACTCTAGCCATTGAGAGCTTTGTTGAAAGACCTTATTTATTAATTTGATTTATATACCATTTTTACATATTTTTATACATAATATTATAAATATTTTTGTATATAACTCCAGGTGGTATACATAATGCTCACCTCTTCTGTTTTCCCCACAATTACTTTGGGATCAGTAGGGCTGAAGAAGAATGACTGGTCCATAGTCACCTAGCCAGGTTTCATTCCACAGAAAGACTAGAGCCCATGTCTGTATATTTCTTGTAATCGAATAAACTGGAAGACATTATTCTTAAGTAACTAATGAAGTCTAGTGCATACATAAAAAATACTGAACTACCAGTAAAATGCAACATAGTCATACATTCCATAATGTCTGGTGAATGTTCTGGAGATGAAAATAAGGACGCAACCCTTTTTAGAAGATGCAAGTATTTGCTCTATTTAAGCCATGACAGATACTATGTTCTAAGATGGATGGTGATTTATAGCAGCTTTTCAGGCTCCTTGCAAAGGTTGGTATACCACCCTATCACAAGATTCTACTATACTGTATATGGCTAGCAGTATGCAATAAAAGCATACAGATAGTTCTTGCTTAACAAGCAGTCACTTAGCAACCATTCAAAGTTACAGCAGAAGTTACTTGGAGAAGTTATTTTATGGCCTGTAAAGCATTTCCAGCTGTTGTGAAATGATGTGCTGTGCCACTCCGCAACCCCCAAAGACATATGATTACTTTTTAGGCACTTGGCAATTAGCTCGCATTTACAACTGTTGCAATGTCTCACAATCATTTCACTTCAGTTTGCAACATTTTTTGCAGCTTTAAAATGATGTAGTGGATGGCATTGTTATACTGAGCCTCCCTTTGGAGAAATAATATTAATAGATTCTTAAGCTTCTGATTTCCTATGTAAATGAATTGGCTGAGTTGTAAGACAGGTAACGTATAGTAGAGGTATGTGTGTGAGCAGGAAAATGCAGCTATTGTGTTCCAAGTCAATATCTTTGCACGGTTAAAATAATTTTATAAACTTATAATTAGTTTCCTATCAAAATGAATTTCCTTTAATTTTTATTTATTATTGAATGTGTATATCTTTGTGTTTATTCACACCAATAAGTCTGATGGATTGTGACTTTAAAATTTGAGTTATCATTATAATAGATGTAAAAATTTATTTGCTTTTATCTTTCTACATATTTTCAATTAAAACAGCAGTAGGCAGTAAATTATAAATTGTGTATCAAGTCATATAATTTGTTCATAGTGTGCATGTTTGCTATTGACTAAACTATATATTTTTCTTTTCTTGCATGTGGTTGTGTGAACTGGACCTTAGTAATTGCTTCAAACTAGGAATTAAAAACTATGGCAGGCAACACAAATGTATTGTAGATCTGCTGTATTTGGAGGTTTAGCCTCACTTTTTGATAGACCCTGTAACACCTGATTTGTTAGTAGCGCCAAACCATTTTTAAGTTGTTGAGCACTATGCGGTAAATAAAAGCGTGATTCTCTCTTTGGATCTGCATTTTCAGAGTGAACTATTAGAGATAGTTCACTAATTACATACAATATGTAGAAATATGTGTAAATTTGTCCCAGATATAGATATTCCCTTTCTTAATGAATGAGCAGATGACATTAACTTTCCTCAATTAATCAATTAATTAATTGTTTTGTGGTAGACGGTTGTGCGAGCCAGTACATTTGAAGTGGAAGGATATATCTCTGGAATACTCAATGACATCCAGAAACTCTCCCTCATCAGTTCTAATACCCTGAGGGGTAAGAGCCCTACTAGCAGGAGAAGAGCCCAGTCTCTAGGACTTCTAGGAGAAGATGAACCAACTGACATATATCTACACTGCGCTGAACCAGACTGGGCAGACAAATATGGAAACTACCTCAACTGCAATGGTGGAAATAAATCGTCTAGAAGGCAGACCTTATGGCCTGATTACAAGCCCATGTTGGATGGGCAGGCTCATCCCAATAACCTAGTCATGAAAGCTCAATCTCTTGACCCTTCAGAGTTCCAAGGAGCAAATAGTCATTTTGCCCCACTCTCATCAGGTTTTCAGCACCAGCAATACATCCCTGTTCCTGACGTACACAGAGAAAATGCTGTAGCAAGAAGAAACTCTGAAGAGAACTATGTTCAGCCCTGCCATGGGAGCCAAGCTAATTTGAGGCCACCTGGAGAAGGTAGTCCTGGCTCTAAATCAAGGGAAAACAGTTTGAAGCGGAGGCTGTTGCGAACTGTGTTCCCGTCATCCAACCCTTCAAATAAGATTGGAAACAATCCACAGATAAAGGTATGTGTGCTTGGTTCCCTAGAAGGTATTATATTAGTACCTTTCTAGCCTGAGAGCTTCCAAGTTCCAATCCTCAAAGCAAATATTGCTTTAAGAATCTTCTTACAACTCATCTTCTTACAACTTGAAAATCATTTCAGGAGGTTATACTTATATGATGAAGATAGCCTGAAATATATGTTAATGTTAAAGTTTCAATACATATTACCACATGCACAGTGTGTGTGTGTGTGTGTGTTTAAAGTGCAAGCTACTCTAGAAACCATTTCTGCTCTCACAAAAACTTTGCCTGTCAACATCATTGTTTATTTGAACATTTCTTACCATTGTATAAATATTAAATGAAACATAATCTAAAACATTACTTTTAAAAGTTGGGGAGAGGCATTAGCTGGGACAGAGAAATGGCCAGAAAGGAAGAGGGAAAATGCAATTTCCACATCAGCCATTTTATTCCTTCATGCAAACTCATAATAGAGTGGTACCTCGAGATACGAAATTAATCCGTTCCAGGGTGGCCTTCGTATCCTGAACTTTTCGTATGTCGAAGCATAATATATTTTCAAACCTCCCCCGTTTCTGCTGCAGAAACGTTTTTCATATCTTGGAATTTCTTTCGTATCCTGAAGCAAAATATTTTTCGAGAGACCCTTCGTTTCTTGGAATTTTCGTAACGTGAAGCATTCGTATCACGAGGTACCATTGTACTCTGAAGATGATTCTGGCTGAAAAAATATTAATTTCTACTTACATTGTTTCTTGGACTTTCTCATGTCTCACATTACTTCCATCTTCTCTGCTATGTGTTTTTATTTTTGCCAAACTGCTTTAAAAAAAATTAAATCCTATAATAATAATTTTGTTTCTTCTTTTGATTAAATCAACCTGAGTCCAGCTTAAGACCATTTGTTTTACAAAACATTTCAGTAACTATTTTTATTGACATAATTGATACCAGATTAATGTTGTTCATTCGTAAGGTGGCAATTTAGTAACTAAATTGATTGCATAATTATAGTGTCCAGGGCCAAACTATCCAATCTATTGAGTTGTGCATTTAGTGTGCCTAAAGCAGAAATAACCAGCACTGGAAGCGTGTTGAGACTGGTACTACAGAGCAAAAAGAGAAAGATTAAGTCTTCTCACCAATACTAAGTTTCAAGTGAAAATGTGGTCTGGCATTGCTATTTGCATCATGAGGGAACTCCCTTTGGTGTTTGTCAGACTCGAATTATTTCTTTTGCCTTGAAAGTGGCACCTTTTCAGAAAATAGCTCTGAACCTGGCAGGATCAGATCTACTATTTGGCAGAAAGAAAAATTTGGATGTCATTCAAAGTTAGCAATTGTTAAGTGTTTAACTTCTAGTTACATGTTTTTCCTTGCCAGACATGGAGAAGGAGAAATGCTTGCAGAATTTTTTTTCTCCAATATATCAAAATAAATAGATAGCAAAATAACACACTGTACCCAAACTGAGAAAATGGAATAATAAATGGTCTGTATAGCTAGATTAAATAATATGTTAAAGGATTGAGTTAGTTTTATATTAACATTCTATGGATATATATTTTAGTTTCAACAAATGTTGCTCATTTATTCATTATTCTATATATTTTCTGATTTTATTACTACTGTTACATTTTAGTTGTATCTTCTCATATCCCCTGTTGTTATATTTACCAATCATACAGATACATATATGTGCATATATGTACACACACACACACTCAGAGA
>JAEANM010003476.1:10090-22338 GCA_017656035.1 Myanophis thanlyinensis
GAGAGAGAGAGAGAGAGAGAGAGACATACTTGGCCTTGAATACAAAGACGTATCTTATCTTCAGCTTCTAAGTTTTCTATGAAGCCCAGAAATAAAAAAAAGCCTTGGCTGTTTCTACTGCAATCCATCAGGTCTGTCCCTACTATACTTGAAAAATTGTATTAAGTGGAACACATGGAGTAAAGTTTAGAATCGGAATGAGTTCCATAGAGCAAGGGGCTGGCATAACTCCCATATAAAAACATGCCAGGCTCAAATGTCTTCCTCTGAGGAGCCCTGTGTAGATATTAGGTTGTGTGGAGCTATCTGTATGTGAGTGCTCTAGATAATTTTTGCCCCCATTTAGCATGGATGTGCACAAAAGGAAAGTCTGTATGTATAGACTTGTACACATGTAGGCTTTTTCTCAGCCGATGTCCTAAATGTTGACTGTATGTTATGTGCATGAATTGGAGCTGAGCTTTCTGTAATGCATGAACCTTATATAGAGAGTATGACAGCAGTTCCATTTGGAGCAACCAATGTATTGGTATAGAAAGAAAAAGGCATATCTACCTGTAGAGTACTCTTCCCCCCACCCCCACACACATATAGGTAGTACTGGGTTCAATAATTCTTCAAATGTTATATCTTATTCTTCATGATACAAGTAATCCTCTAGTTGCAATTGTAATGGAGCCTGTCCCTTGCTGGTTGTAAAATGGGTCAGTCACATGACCAACCCAATTTTACAATCTTTTTTCTGTTGGTCATTAAACAAATCACTATGATTATTAAATAAATCCATAGTAGTTCAGCAAACCAATTTCCATAAAACTGTCAAAAAGTGCATCTTTGTGACCACAGGACCCTGCAAAAGGCTATAAAGGCAGACCAGTTGCCTAGTGGGCAAAGTGCAGTCACATGACTGCCGGGGATGGGGGGAACCTTTAGAACTTCAAATCTGGGTCACACGTACCATGAATTTACCCAGGTAAATCTATCAGAATTTCAAATGGTTCCTAAGCAACTGGTTGTAAGTTGAGGGCTACCTGTAATGCAATTGTATCCCAAAGCAGTTGTCTGTTCCAGATTAACATAGCAGTACTTTCTACAATGCCATTGTATTATTTGAATCAAATGTAGGTTTTGTCCATTGTGGCATTTGATAATTGTAACGGCCTTCTCAAATAAGAACTGAGGATGGAATAATGTTTCAGAATAAAATGAAAATGTAAGCAGCATTATGGTCTGGTAACCATGCTAAAGTGGATGAAGTCTTGATGGAGACTAGAACGGAAAGATGTGAAGTCAAATTACTGCCCTGCCGTGAAGCCTAGCCATTCTTTTTAAGCTCAAGCACCATTCTGATGTTGTAAGAGTAACAGCAAAAATAAATAAAAAATGTAACATCTGTCCTAGTCTCTTTGAAGAAGTAGAATATATGATTTCAAAATTTCTAGTGTTCTTCAAAACAGTAAAAACAGGGGGTAAGATACAGTACCTGCAAAAACATGTTTTTAATACCATTTTTATCCAGCCTGTTTATCCTCCTATATCCTAAACGTGTTCTGAATTTTGCTTTTCAAAAGTGATTATTGCATTGAGGATCCCAGAATTTTTTTAAAGAGATCATAAGCTGCTCTCTAGCATCAGTTAGTGGCTCCTAATGGCTAGCCAAAATTGGCTTGGTTCAACTGTGAGAAGGAAACCAAAGAGAATATGTACACAGCCCTGCTGACTCAGAACATATTCATAAATACAAGAATTATGTGGTAGGAGAGGCCAACAAAATTATGAACTGTGAGCAAGAGAGGCCACAGATCATCTACTAAACCTAGAATGCCTACCAGTGTGGTTTTTTTAAATCTGATCTCTGCTGACAATTCATTTTGCATCTGTCATTTTGATAGAGTCAGCTTTCATTTGTGATCTAGACCTACTTTCCCATGATTTTGTATCATGTTGTGCTATAAATACATTTAAAATGAAAAGATAGCATAGCTAGTTTATGTTAAATGATGTAGAAATAAATGAAAATATGTGTATGTTATGTTGCTAATTTTTTTAATGGCATATAAACAATGTGCTGAATTTATAGTGTAAAAGTTACAAAAGTGGATTCTGGGCTTAAGTACCTGTGGAACCTTTCCGGGTGCCCTAGAATTCATAAAACAAAGATGGTGATTTGAACACTCCTTGCTATCAGGAACATGTATCAGCTGGACTGAAAAGGCACTGTAGACAGAAATGAGAAAAGTATATTTCATCAAGTAGTACTGATAATTGTGCGTGTTGACAGTTCTCTCTTTCTGCATTCACTCCCAATATACAATTATTGCAATATATACTTTCATATATGTATACCCACAGGAGTCAAAACAAAAAAAATGCATATAAGAGATGCTATGCAAGATAATTTACTATATTTACTTGCAGTATAAAAATTACTAGCTTCCAAATAAGGAGAATCTCTTCTATCACCCTATATACTTAAATACGTACCATTTCCCCCCCATCTAATTAATATAGAATTTAATTAATACAGAATTGCAGAAAACATGGCCTTGGCCTCCTTAAACCAACATCTATTGGTTCCATCACTGGTCACCTAAGATCTGCTTTTTGACATAAATATGTAAGAATTATGGTCAGTATTGCATGGCTGTGCCATAAGTAAGGCTAAATATTCCAGGAAAATTAGTATTGTATTGTGATAAGAACTTTTAACTGAGCTTGGAGAAATCATAAAATATTAAGATTGATATCAATCTTATTAGACAAAATCAGGAGATCAACTCAACAGGAAAGCTAAAACTACTTTTATTGATATCAGCTATAATAAGAACCTTGCGGGTCTGATTATGCTGTACCTTCTCCTTCTTATAGTCCAGTGAATTAGGAGGCATTTCTAAATCAGGCATGTCCAACCTTTTGTTTTGCCTGAGCCCCACTGAGTGAAGAGGAATTATCTTGGGCCGCATATAAAATGTGTAATAAAATATATAAATAACAAACTTCCTTTATTTTTCAATATTTTTGTTATCTTCTGGGGCCACATTACTAGGTGTCCAGTGCTGAATGTGGCCCACAGGCCATGGGTTGGACACATTTATCCTAAATTCTTCAGAAAAAAGAAATCAGATTCCTTTTGAATTAAGTCTGTACCAACAAAATGCCAACACCAATTCTATAAACTTGCAGTGAGTATTTTCCCAGAAGAGCACTGCTATAATGATGAATGAACATATCCAGGTAGTTATACTTTCTCTCACACTTTTATTGCAGCTAAAGTTAGATTTCTAGCAAAGCATTTTGAATTCATCTTACTTCTGTGTAGGAATGGTATCTTTAGTATATTCATATATCTGTGGCGAATGTTTTAGCTTTGCAATATCACAATATCCTTCTGGACCGCCTCAGAAAATTCAAAGTAGGAGACATCTTCCTCCAGGGCTGGATCCAGTTGATGTTGGGAGAAGCTCAGCTCTAGATCTTTGCAATGTAAAGGGCCCCACAGCTCAACTCTCTTCCCATTCTTATTTAACATTTACATTAAATTGTTAGGTGAGGTCATTCGACAAGACAAGGCTAAGTACCATCAGTTGTACTACATTTCCACCGTAGACCACGCAAATATTAGTTCCCAAGTTTTTTTCCAGGTTTTGGAAGCTGTGGGAGTCTGGATGGGAAAGAACTGGCTTTTACTCAACCCTAAGAAGACTTAATGGATTTGGGCTTTAGTTGGGCTTTAGCCCCTCCAGTTCAGGGGTATTTTTCCTCTTTTATTCTGGATAGAGTAGCTCCCCCCCCCCCCCAGTCGATGAGCAGGGAGCAGATGTGGTCAGGTGCTCCTGTGCACAACTTCATCTTTTGTACTAATTATGCCTCTTCCTGAAATATGATTGGTTTTCAGTCACTCACACCTGAGTTACATTTGGTTGTCCTTGAAGAGGATTTGGAAGCAGCAGTTAATCCAAAATGCAGTGGTATGCCCATGTAAGACATGGGAATTGAAAACTCCACTGGCTCCAAACTGGTTTCTGAGTGCAATTCAACATAGTAGTGGTCAGCTATATAGGATGGGGCCAAGTCCTTTTTAGGACCACTAATTCCCAATTATGTATTTGCTCATCACACAAGATTGGTCTGAGTCCATTGTTTGAAACAACCCCATTGAATGGGAGCTAGGAAATATGCTTTCTATGTCATGGCATCGGCCCTATGGAACAGAATCTTCTCTGAGATTTGGGTGGCCCCAAGTCTCCCAGCCTTCCAGAAAGCTCTGAACACCTGTCTTTATCCTCAGCTTGTTAGCAGAGTCTGATATGTGTGGTTCAGTTGGGTATTGTTTATGAGGGGTTGGCTTCGCAATGATATTATTTTACTACTTTTTAATTGAGAGAGATAGTTATGCAGGTAGTCCTTGACCTTAATTAAACCTTTCATTTAGTGACTGTTCGAAGTTACAACAGCACTGAAAAAAGTGACTTATAACCATTTATTACACGTAACTGTTGCAGCATCCCCATGGACACATGTTCAAAATTTGGGAGCTTGGCAATTGCCACTGTCCCGGAGTCATGTGATCAACATTTGTAACCTTCCCAGCAAATGGGGAAAGCCAGATTCACTAAACGACCATATGATTCGCATAACTGCAGTGGTTTGCTTGTTACAAAAGAGGTCATAATGTGAGGCATTTAATAAATGCTTTGTTTAGCACCAGATATGTTGGGCTCAATTATGGTCATAAGTCAAGGACTACCTATATACATTCTATCAAATAAATGGAACAACATATTTATATTCTATTTTACAGAATGGGAGAACAGCAGGGAATAAAAGCAGAGGGAAATAAAGTCCTTTCAACAATAATAATATGGAATATATGTAGTAAGTGAATAATTGGGTGTTCAGAATAGAACCTACTGATTGAGTCTTCTGGAAGAACATAAACTACTTCCTTCTGTTGCAGATCATCTTTATATTGATCTGATAACAGTTTCATTTGAAATTCAAGCCTTATAGCTGCTCAGCTGGCATCATTCATGCACAAAAGCTTTAGCAGACCCTGAAGTTCTAGAAGTATAAAAAAAGCCTAAAGGAATAAAGAAACATAAAA
The DNA here is from genome assembly GCA_017656035.1 of Myanophis thanlyinensis. Taxonomy (NCBI): domain Eukaryota; kingdom Metazoa; phylum Chordata; class Lepidosauria; order Squamata; family Homalopsidae; genus Myanophis; species Myanophis thanlyinensis. The sequence goes on from JAEANM010003476.1 coordinate 15,195, forward strand.
GAAATAAGCTGCAAATTGAGAGCCAAACCTGCTGTGGGGGCGTATTAAAAACAGATTTTAAATGATTGTCTGATTGAACTGGTGGAGATTGTGAAGAGAGAGTAAGAATAAAAAGACTGGCAAATTAATTTTAAATAACATTATTTCACACAATTATCTAGAGTAGATCCCCTTTCTGTATAATAATGTTGTTAAACATATCTTAATATATTCTAAATTTGCTTATTTAAAAGTTGTGCGTATATAATCATGGCATCATAGAAGAGTGTATCACATATTTTTATTAGAGTGCCGTTGTTACAAATACATTTTTGTTTTGAATCTCTTTTTTTAGCCTTTAAGGTTTATCATTAGAATGGTTCTTTTTGTGAATAAGATACATGACTGAATATTTGTTATGTAGATAATAGATATGTAAAATTTTCTGTAGCATGAAATCTAATTGTATAACTTTGTGGTATATATATTTGAAATAACACCTGGGCAATGACCAAGTTAAACTATTGGTCTTGTAATGTATTAAAGATGTTCTAACAAGAAAGAAAAGTGACTTATTCAGGTGACATATTTTTAGAGAATAGACAATAGTGTAAACTTTTTTCTACACTGAACTTCCAGTACCATTAAAACAGTTGCGAGAAGGATTGTGATGCCACACAAGATACTTACCTCTTTGAAACTCAGCTAAAGATAATAATCACTTTGCCTGTGGACTACATGTGATAGGTTCTTTACCTCACTTTATATGACCTTAAAAATAATAAGAATGTTGTGTGTCATCCCTGCTCTATCCATAAATATGAAATTGCACAAGGTGATGATTGTACAATATCTATCATAAATATGCATACATACTTAAGCCAAGAAAATTGTGGTGGCATATGAGGGTGTCCTTCAAATAGAAGAATAAAAATTGCTCAAGAAACTCTGCACCATTTGAGAGCACAGGACAGGGAACGCAGGCAAATTCTTGTTGAATGTTAGAAGAAACTTCCTAACAGAAATAGTACTTGAAGAATGGAATTAGTTACTCTGAGAGATTGTGACTTCCCTCTGCTGAATGTTTTCAAGTGAAGACTAAACAATCGTGTGTCAAGTATGCTTTAATTTGGACTTAGATATCCAAGTGGCTCATTACAGTGTATGTGTTTGTATTGGGCAATTTTCTCCCCAGAATGGCATCCTCTGCAATCTATATGTTCTATTTCAAAATACAAAGAATACTTTAATCTCCATTCAAAATAATTGTTTCAATAATTCCATTTATGTAGATTGCATCAGCAATGTATTGATTCAAATACATTTAATGTATTTATCCAAATTAACAGTTCTGCTAATCATACATTTTCTTCTATTCTTTACAAGCCGAACCCCTTCTTCAGGGCACCCCAGCACTGGAGTTCACCGCACAGTCCTGCAGCCAAATCCCAGTCTCTTCCCTCTGACCAGCCTGTGCCTGATTATGCTAGGATTTCAGAAGCTGGTGGTTCCCCTCACAAGTCCCCAACCAACGAACATAGAATTGGCTTGCCTCAAGGTAGGCCATCGCCAGCAGGGTCCCCACGGAACAGACACACCCAAACCAGCTCCAGCAACCTTCACCTTCCCCTGGATGCTAAAGCACAGCCAATCAGTGAGGATCCAGCAGTGGTAACTCATGAGCAGTTCAAAGCTGCATTGAGGATGGTGGTGGACCAAGGAGATCCTAGGACAATGCTAGAAAGCTATGTCAAGATCGGTGAAGGATCTACGGGTATTGTCTGTATTGCTCGTGAGAAGCATTCTGGAAGGCAGGTAGCAGTGAAGATGATGGATTTACGAAAGCAGCAGCGGCGAGAACTCCTTTTTAATGAGGTGACTAAATTAATAGATATTAAATGTAACCTTATTTGCACAAAAGTAGATAATAATGTCAGTGAGATGTAATACTGCATCTACAAAAGAGGCAGAAGAAAGAATATTCATTTGGATTTTAGAGATTGCTTTTGGTGCCATGTATTCATATTATTTAATAACTCTCGTACTGCACTTTCATTAAGGATTCTGTGCCAGTTTAAAAGCAGTTTTGAACTTCTGCGTTCCCACCCTATTAGAGGTGCTGAAGTACTGAGTTGATTTATTTTCAGATCAACTGTGATGTAGTTGAAGTTGCAAAGCTGGAGGGAAGTGTTTTACTTTTTAAAAATGATGTACTTCTACCTCTTTATTGGAAAGACCTCTTTCTCCCTCTTTCTCCAAATTCCTGAGCTTCAGGAAAATGCTGGCAATCTGGTCTCCAGAACCTAGACAGTAAAAGGAAGTGTGAAATTGACAAACATGTTGTCAATTTTCCTCTGAAAGTACTATGGTGTTGGCTTTTGTCTTTGGTTTTATTTTTATTTTAGTAAGTTTTGTAGGAACATGGGCAGAACAGTGAATTTAATTCCCTGTTCTCAGTATTTTGAATTGGCAGAAGCAGAAAAATCTACTGAGTTTCAGGAATGAAAGTGATGGAACTATAGTGTGGAAGTGCCTGAAAATCATTATGATTTAGTCAAGGATATAATAGTCTCTATTCCCATGATGGCAAACCTATGGCATGGGTGCCAAAGGTGGCACGCAGAGCCATCTTACTGGGCACACAAGCTGTCGGCCAACTTACCTCCAGCTGAGCATGCATGTGTGATTGCGCATGCACGATTGTAGAGTCTCAGCTGGTCTTTGGGCCTCCACTGTGCATGTGTGCAATTGCAGCAGGAAATCCAGCTGGTCTTTGGAGCTCTCCTGCGCATGCACATGCGATTGCTCATGTGTGCATGAGTGCCTGCGTGTAGCATGTGTGCATTGCATGTGCAAAAGCTGCATGCATGCACAGATGGTGCAGTTGCACATGCAGCGCATATGGAAGAGCTGCATGCAAGTGCAGATGGTACGCACAAAGCGAGTACTTTTTGGCACTCCGTAAGTAAAAGGTTCACCACATTGCTCTATTCCAACTTTGAGTGTTGACCCTCAGGTCCAAACTGCTCAGAATTTCCAGGAAAAGAAAAACATTGCAACGTGGAATAACTTTTTGTTCCAATTGTATGTCTTGTTAGTCCTTGAATTATAGAAGGATGTTGATGTGAAGAAGTGCACGTTGAAATCATGGATTGTGACCCTTAACCATAGAATGAAAGTCACCAATCTGGGAAGGCTGAAAGAGAATCTTCTAATTGGAGATATATCACATCAGCAAAAAACTTAGAGTGAAGTCATTTGTCTTTTGTCATCTTTCTCAGGTCGTGATAATGAGAGACTATCAGCATGACAATGTGGTGGAGATGTATAAAAGCTATCTTGTAGGTGATGAGCTTTGGGTGCTGATGGAATTTCTCCAAGGAGGAGCTCTTACAGATATTCTCTCTCAAATCAGGTAAGAAAAAAGCAAGAATATATGAATCCCTCTCTTCTGATTCAAAGCACCCATCTTGGTGTGGGTTATTTAGCAAATCTCTGTTTCTGTCCCAGACCATTGAAATTCTGTGTAGAAAGCCTGTGGCTTATACATTGTACATGGCTCCAGGCTTTGTTTTGCACAATTTGCTGCACCATATTATAGAACAGCCAAAGAATGTAATTTCTTTGGTCTGCTGTTATTATAAGGAATACCCAAGAAAACTATGTGATTGGAAATGCTGAGTAGATAAAAGAAAGGGAGCAGTCTTCAAATAGCACTTAAAGTATCACATTTATTGACATAATGATGATTGCTATCAATTTAATTCTTGGAGAATAAGAATACCAATGACACCTAGTCATGACAAAAAATTAGCTCCTGGGGCATTGTCCTGAGAACTATTTTCACTGATTCAAATTTGGCAATGAAATTAATTTAGCAATTTTCCACTAGAGCAGGGAAAGAGGATGACAAATTTTCTTTTTGTCACCAGAGTATTGTCTTGTATGTGTGTAAAACTTGATTTTGGAATTCCAAATCATTTACTCTGAATTTCTTGACTTTCTCTATTTTTTTAAGAATGACTGTGCATAACTCTTAGTCTTAATGGAACAGGAAGTGTCATAAATATCATGCATGCTATAAGTGAACATTTAATTAATTGTTGCTGTATGAAATTAAGTTACTCCCACATATAATTTTGGCTGCTGTATTTCAGACTGAATGAAGAGCAAATTGCTACAGTATGTGAGTCAGTCTTGCAGGCACTCGCCTATCTGCATTCCCAAGGTGTGATTCACAGAGACATTAAGAGTGACTCCATTCTCTTGACTCTTGATGGAAGGGTAATTCTTAATTTGTTTCTTTCATCTTTTTTATTTCCTGCATTTTTTCCTTGGCTTTTCTTTGCCATAACTCAGGAGCAAAGTGTACTTTTGTATGTAGGAACTCCAAGTTCAGTCCCTGGCATCTGTACTTTAAAATAAGCATATTAGGCAAGGGGCCATATGCACAGTTAGCAATTGTGTGAATTGCTTTTAAAAGATAAATAAGCTGCCAGTTCTGCCAATTCAGAGAATTCAATATCCTATAACTGGATGGGCTCCTCTGAGAACCTATGTGGGTATGGAGGCAATAGTTGGTTTGGTCTAGGTAGGAAGTGATCAGTGCCCCTTGAGGAGAGTGGGAGATAGAAACCATCTTAAAACCCACCTATACTTCACAATTATTACCCTGCCTTCAGCTTTCCCTTTGGAGAATGTTTTTGAAATGGTGATGGAGCTTCAGTTACAGAGATCCCCTAGAACCGTGATAGCGAACATATGGCATGCGTGCCCCAGGTGGCACGCAGAGCCATCTCTGCCGGCACACCCGCTGTCACCCCAACTCACCAACTGTGCATGCACACGTGTGCTCAACTCCGGTGCAACTGTGCATGTGCATGCAACTGTGCATGCATGCATGACTGTGCATGTGCACACAATTGCGCATGCACATGTGACTGCAGTGTGCACATGCACAAAAGGCGTGCATGTGAATCATGCATGCGCGGAAGCCCTGCACACGCTCACATTTGGCACTCAGTGTCGAAAAGGTTTGCCACCATTGTCCTAGAAGAAGCTGATTTTCTGGGCCCTTTCAATCACACATTCTTTTGGGCTATCTGTCAGGAGCTGGAAACACTATTTAGTAATGGTTCCATTCCTTTCAAAGTAAATGGTTCCAGTATGTTTCAGGGGGAGGAGATATCAGTTTGACAAGTGTCCCTTTGTGGAGTACCAGAAGGTCCTCTGTAATACTTTAAATACTTGCATCAAGCTGTTGGGACGAGATTCTTTTCAAAGTTCTGACTTTAACCTGTAAACCCTGTGTGACTCATGTACCAGTACCTTCAGTTTCACCTCTTATAAATGGAATTAAGCTACATAATATCCTTCTCATACTAAGAGTGGGCCCTCACTTGGGGAGGTATTGGGGGCAGGGATCCAGAAGAAGTACTGCTTAGTGATTGCCACTTCTCTAAGGAATATCTCCTTCCTAGAAACCAGGTGATGTAACTATAACACTTTTTTGGAGAGCTTTCAGAGAATAGTGGAGTGGGCTCTCTTGACTTGATAAGTTTATATTATCTTTATTTTTTTAAATGTGCTTTTGTGTTTTGTTTTAACTCTGGACCTAGATTTGTGATGTATATATGTGGTTGAAGTGATATTTACATGAATTAATCCATTTACTTTGAGAAAAGAAAAGCCTCTACTGTTACATTTAAGAGAGAAAAAATTTCCTGGACAGTTTGCAAAAAGCATTGCAATTCAAAATATACAATATTGGATTGGATGGGTCTGGTTGCTTATCTCTATATTACAGCTTTTGTCTGTCTTCTCCTACAACCTCTTTGCTTGTCCATTTCCTTCCCCTACATACTTTTCAGTGTAGAATATCTAATGATGCCTTGCTTTCTTTTGTGTAGGTGAAACTCTCTGATTTTGGCTTTTGTGCACAAATCAGCAAGGATGTACCAAAACGGAAATCCTTAGTAGGAACACCATATTGGATGGCTCCAGAAGTTATTTCAAGGTCTCCATATACCACTGAGGTAATTACAGCTCCAGAATCTGAAAGGGGTGGCAGTTTGAAATATTTTACCAACTCCCTTTTAGCACCTACCTTTTAAGATTATGACAAAGTATGACTCGATGTCTCCTCTTGCTTTCTGTATTATTATTTCTGATGCATATAATTCAGTATGCTGTAAACTATGTTTAGACAGAATGCAAGAAGTTGGCTCATGTGGCTTTCTCATCTATTTCAGCAACTTACAGCTGTACATCAGTGAAGAATTGGCATCACTATAAGACTGTTATAATAAAAATGTTACATTCATGAATTTTTGACGAATTTGTTATGGTGAATGTAAAAATAAATAACAGAAGCAATGGCACAACAGTGAAAGGAAGCTAAAATGATGCAATGCTAGAAAAAAGGTTAATTTATAATATTTCAGGTTCTTTGGTATCTCGGCTGGAGAATTCTCTTAACTCTGAAGAAAGTAGAACATCTCTCTGCACATCACCCCCTCATGCAGTCTTTTGTTTTGGCAGGTAGACATCTGGTCTTTGGGAATCATGGTAATTGAAATGATCGATGGAGAACCTCCCTATTTCAGTGATTCTCCAGTCCAAGCAATGAAGCGACTCCGTGACAGCCCTCCTCCCAAATTGAAAAACTCTCATAAGGTGAATATATAAAAATTTCCAACTCTGTATGTTATAGCAGCTGTACACACTTCTAAATATTATACACAAAAATATTTAGAAACAGCATAAACAATGTTTGCAGGGGATACTCTTGCAGTTCTTACCTATTGCTGTTGTACAAATGTGCGTTATTGAGGAAACCGAGCTTGATCATAAATCCACACTGTTTGAATTGCATGTACAGTACTTGCAATGAAGCAAATATTTATTCAGTTAACACATAAGCTAGCTTATAATACAGCCTTCCTATTTCTTTGCTTAGGCTTTCTAAGTGATCGAGTACTATGTTTGAAGTAACTCTGGCAATCATAGAATCATAGGACTGAAAGGGAGGTCTTTTAGAACAACTCTCTGTCCATGGCAGGAATCCTTATACCAGGGGTCTCCAATCTTGGCAACTTTAAGACTTGTGGACTTCAACTCCCAGAATTCCTCGGCCAGCAAAGCTGGCCAAGGAATTCTGGGAGTT